>JAVJIF010017744.1:0-32753 GCA_038442645.1 Agave tequilana | reverse complement strand
CCCCCCCCCCCCCCCCCCCCCCCCCCCCCCCCCCAAAAAAAAAAAGTCTCTTAATTTGTTGAAGTGGGTCGGATTTACCGGCCTCTTGGAGATGGTCTAAGACTGCTTAGTGGCGCGGCTGAGGATTCATCACAAGTGATCTCATGGTATGGTGGTGCTTGCGAGCACCAGTCACATGGTTCAACCCGTCATCGATTGATTCTCCCGATTCTATCATGTCTCTTTGATAGGATTCTATCGCTTAGTGGCGCTGGTGCCTCCACAGTCCCAAATGCTTTAACGTAGCCTGAAAGAAGGAAAAAAGGACCCCCACCCCTCAACCAAACCCACCCACCCAAAGTCTTCTCTTTTCAATGGTACATAACAACATTAACAAGTACAAATTGTGCCTGATGCTCGTGAGATGACTGTGCGAGAAACTGAGACAGTAACAGACAACTGTTTTACCAATTTATGTATGTGGTTAATTTTAACCTTTAGCTTGTAAAGGTGATGGATCTGAGCAGCTGGGTTTAAAGGGCCCTTTTGAGCTTAGATATATACAAATTGATGCATTCCTTAGTATTGCAGATTTATTTTTAGGGATCATGAGGAAGAGTGCTAGCTCTGTGTTACTGACTTGGGTTAATAATTAAACACTCTATAATTTGCCTTCACATCAGTTTATTTTGTATGATTATGAATGATATAGGTAATTATGAAGATGTCTTATATTAGGATGGAGGGTAGGGTAGATTGGGGTTGGTGCTTTTGCATTTGGAAAGACATATCTTTATCATTTTGTTGTTTTCAAGCAGAGAAAATATTAGAAATTAATTTCAAATATTTTACATCGTTAAACTAACTAATTACTACTTTGATTATGTTGCGCCTACTTGATGAATAAGCAAAATATATCACATGTGAATTTTTATTTTTAGGCACTCTTAATAACGCAGTATTAAATTTGAGTGGAGATGATTCATATTCAAATCCTTCTTAAAGTAGCATAGTAAAATAGGATAGAAAGAGTGACTAAAAATCTTTATGTATAGTCATTTATAATTGTAAAATTTAGATTGAGAATACAAAATTGAATGTCAACAACAGCTCAATACTCTAAGAAAGAACGCAGAAAACAACTAAGATAATTCATCAGTAATCAAACATGAATTAAGGGAAATCACCACATTTAGCAAAGGAAGAATTTGCAACGTCCAATTAAAAATCGGATTAATCATGTTAGTTAACCAGGAGACTTTGCAGGTGGCTAGATTTTTCTACCTATGTTTTGAATTTTATCTGATGACAATTTGTTCAAGTTTCAAAACATTTTTTCTGTTTCCTTCAGATTGAGAGAGTTCTAAGAAAGATCAATGTCACCTGTTAGGTGGTTCTATGGTAATAATACGAAGCATTGGCTATTTCAAGCGCTATTTTTCCATGCACAGAAACCAACTATATTCCAAAGTAGTACTACACTTTTTCTTGAAAGAGTCATTCTATTTGTTTGGAACATAACATTCATTGCTCAGCAGATGCAGAAGCTGCATGCAAGTGTTTGTGTTAGACTTCTGCAAAGGTGACCTAATTTTGTTCTCCCATGGCTGCGCTGATCTTAGCTGTGCGCATTGAATGTGATAATAATAATTAACAAATTTGGAAGGATTGACATTTGATCTTAGCTCGATAATATATTCTTCTTTCTCTTGGAAATTTCATCAAATCCTACTAACTTCAACGATATCAACAGACATGTGCATGTATTTGTCACCCAAAGCTCCCCCAAAGTCTATTCCTTCATTCTCCTGAAAAAGACCCTCCTTCCTCTCCTGGAGCCATGCTTGCTCCATAACGAGCAATGGGAAGCCAGAGTGGCATCCACTAGTTAGCAGTCATGTTCATAGAAATTATGTGTGATGGGTTTTGCTATTTTCCATATTCCACATGGAAAGTACAAAACAGTGTGTGCGTGCTATTTTTCACGTGAGGAATGCTCGGATGTTGCACTTACATAAAATATCGGGGTTCAGGACTTAAAAAATATTATTCCCTCCGTCCGAAATTTCTAAGATGATTTTTGATCGGGAACTTTTTTTTTAAGAATGTGTAGTTGAAAGTTTTAATTTTTGGAACTTCTAATTCTACCCTTGCATGAGAATAGTCAAAGTAAGAAGCTGGGGTGGGTTAAAATGAATAACGATATTTTTGTTGTAAAGAGAAAAAATAAGGTATTATTTCATACTCTATATTGAAAATGTTAAAAATAGTATTGAGATTCAAAATGAACTATTAATTTGGGACAATTTATTTTGCAAAAGGTGCATTACTATTCCGGACGAAAGAGTAAGGTAAAGATGACGAGCAATAATAGTTTTAAAAAAATGGTCTGTGCAGAAAGATGTCCCTTCTACTTTGCTGAACAGAAAGAACTTACATTTAAACTGCTCTTTTGGAGGTTTTTATGTTGTATTTTGTTTTGTTACTTTCTTATAATGAGACAGGTGGCCATATTCCACTTTTTTCTTAAAGATAAATAATAAACAATAGGTTTAAAAAGAATCATTATTTAAACTTTGTGATAAGCACATTATTTAGGTACTTCATAAAATTGTAATTTTCTACATGTTTTTTCAATTGTGAGATAAAAGTGTAAGTTTTTGGTAATATTATAACAATGGAAAAACAAAATGTTCCATATTGTATGCAATTTACACCATTCATACGACTACATTTTAAAATAATAAACTCAAAAGAGAGTAACATACTAGCGATGTTTAATATGAAGTTCCACGTGCAATACAGATAAGGTTGGATTATTCAAGATTTAACAAAATACCTGATATTTTTTTGTTTGATATATGCTAATACTTATGTTTGATGCCAATATTGTCTTACGACTTGGTAAGACTGAGATGATATTGATATTGCTGATATAATGAACATGAATGATTAATAATGGTCTGATATTGCTGATTTTGATACCAGAAATTAATTTCTGATACTAAAAGCCTACGATAATTAATTATACCACTATCGAGACTTCAAACCATAACTAGATTCATACTATGAAAAAATATCATCCTATTTTTGCATATTTCATCAAATGCCAAAAGCTTTTAGAAACCTAACAATGTGGCATGGCACACACTTTGATCACACTTAAGTCTATGGATTGGAATAGAATCTTGTAGGTCACTGGCTACAATATGGAAATGCTAGAAAACGTGTTGTTAAGACATAAAATTATGGTGTGGGCACTGTGCATCACCAATCATCCCTTTAGGGAAGAAAGCCCTCCTCTTCAAATTGATTATGATGTGCCATAATTAAGGTTTCTTTGCTTAAGGGCCCATATGTATTTGTTCTTTCTTGTGTTTGTTCCCTTGTAGGGGAGTGGTTGAGGTGACCCTATTAGATATGTGTCATGTTACTCATCTACCAGTCTACCAATTTTGATTCCCCTAGGCTTGTCAAAGCCTCTCTCTCTCTCTCTCTCTCTCTCTCTCTCTCTCTCTCTCACATACTAATAGCATCATCAGCTTTGGCTTCATTGAGCCTGTAGGTCCTTTTCTCTTTGTCCTCACCAATATATAGTGATGTAGATTGCCTTCTAAAATGGAAAAAGAAATGTTTGCATTACCCAACTCCCAACGAAGCTTTTTACAGATGCAAACGATGTAAAAGTTCAACCTTGATGTGGGAGGCTGCTAGGGTGCAGTGGTACTGGGCAAACGATTTGATAGATTGCAAGCTGGGTAGCAAAAAGTATATGGAAACGTGAGGGGAGTTGGTCTATGTGTAGGTTTGGTTTGTAATATTTTAAGCACCAAGATCATTATGGCTGTGACCTCAGTTAAAGGGTGTCTGGTTTGGTGAAGTTTGAAACTACCACATTGGCCCAATTCTAGGTTTAATTTATCAATTTTGGTTGCACTACGCCAAAACCAGTATCATACATACATATATGGTCTCTTAGTGTACACCGCAATCTTCTATATCTAAAAGATTACCTTCCAAATTACATAGAATGCCTACTACCCCAAAATCACCCAAAGTCCAGTAAACTTACCTCCTTTTTTTAGTTTAAAGGAACCAAAAAAGAACATTTCGAGTTTTGTTGTTAAGTGCTATAATTATTTTAAATTCCAATATTCTTCTCTCCTCTCTCTGCTCAATTTCCTATTCTGAACTGATTGAAACCTATTCATACCCAAAAAAACATCTCCCCACTCTCTTCGTCCTCATTTCCATCAGAGAACCCTGTTTCCATTTGGAACACTTTTCATCTAAACATTGAACTCTCTCCAAAATCCTAAACTGGTCAAAGATGTTCTTTGAGCTCAAACAGACTCAAATCATAAAACTGATCAAGAAGGAGAGTGAAGTGGTGAAGCCAGGATCAAATCAAAAAGTAAAGAGGAGAAGCGATGGAAGTGTTGGTGGCGTGATTGTCGTTGATGATGTATCAAGAGAGAGGAGAAGCGATGAAAGTGTTAGTGGCGTGATTGTCGTTGTTGGGGACTCGCCGGAGGTCTACGTGCAAACATCAGAGTATTACCTCAGAACAGTCACAATTGACAAGAACAAAACAGAAAGAAAGAAAGCCAGAAAAGCCTCATCTACAATTCCAGCAAGGTTCGGCAATTGCCTACGTCCTCGAGGTAGAAAGGGAGAGAAATCTTATTAATCAATTAATTCAGGTTAAAATTATTGGGAACAATATCCCTCTTTATATAGTCAGAGAATTCACGAAAAAAAGAAAAACAGCAGATCTGAATTCAGATCAGAAACGAATCTAAAAATCCAAATAGGAAATCACTTAGAACCGTTCTGCCGTCAACTGCCCGGTCGACTGCTCTCTGTGTAAGCTCAAGTCTGTGCTCTGGCCGGTCGGCCGGGCGATCGGCCACTAGCTGTGCAAAGTCAAAAAAACACATCTGAACGGTCGATCCAACGTCAACTGATTGTCTTCTACTGCGTTGCTCCCTTTGGACAGTCGACCACTATAATACTTCTCTCCCAGTGTGCATGTTTGTGCATGGCCGGTCAATCGGCCGGTCGATCGAGCCTCTATCTTCAGCCCTGCTTCATCTTCTTGGGGAACTATAGTGGTCAATATCTGATACACAGTAGCATGACACGTGTTCAAGCAACTAAAAACCTCTGTCACTCCGAAGCCATTCTAAAAACTGCTCCTCGCCCTTAGGACACTTTCAACCCAGTAGCTCTGATGCTCTCAGCCATCGCGGAGTCATCCCTTCCTAGACGCTTCAACTCCGCGCAGATGACTTTGACAACAGATCATCCATGATCTTTGCCTTCAGTTATGCTACAGCAACAGATCATTCTTGATCTTTTCCTTCAGTTACGCAGCCTGACCTTCCCCCACGTTCATGACATGAAACACCCTCCAGCTTGGGCAGTTAGGGATTGATGTGAGATTTTACATGCAATCCCAACAATCAAGTGCCAACAATTATGTCTGTTATAACAAATTCGCACATGAAGATGGTGCAGCTACATAAATCTCGTGAACGCCCCATCCATCTCATGTCCTACAGTTCATACAAATAGATTTTCTTCTCCAGCGAGAGGGGGCCTTCGAGGAAGATCTTGGGCTTTTCATTAGATCCCAACTCAAAACGAAACACCAGTATATACGTGTAATTCCTGTAAATCGGCGAATTATAGTGAATTTTCCTCCTCCCCGTGTTTTTTTTTCCCAATTTGGGTTTTACGTAAAAATATCATGTCCCTCTTTTTTCTGTGTTGAGTTTATTATTTTGCACTCACACACTAAACCCATACTCTCGCTTGTGGTGTGGATCGACCGATTGATTATTACCAGTGAAAAATCAACACCACAGACATGCCGTTGAACTCCCAACTTTGGGCTATCTTCTCTAATGAGTTTAAAAAACTTTACCATAGATTTTACACTCTCTTCTCATAATTTTCTACCTCAGTGAAGATTTCTCAAATCTGAGCCGAACATAACAAAGCATCATATCAACTCAATCGGGTTGCACCAATGTAGTTGCCTACGTACCCCCTATTAGAGAGATCAAGCCATCCATAATTCATCTAAACGATCTCCACCGAACTCAAGTAATTTGAAGGATATGGAGTAACTCCCTCCAATGTGTGAACTTTACTCCTGAAACAATATTTGTAAGCATATCAATAGGATTCTCTTTCGTGTGCATCTTATTTAACTCGATGTCACCCTGATCAAGAATCTCTCAAATAAAGTGGAATCTGAAGTCGACGTGCTCCGATCTTGCATAAAAACTTGGTTCTTCACCAAATAGATAGCACCTCATGCTATCACAGATGATCTTCAATATATCGTGTTCAATTCCCAAGTCGTCAAGCAACCTTAAAGCCAAATTGCATCCTTCATAGGCTCCGTCATGGCCGCATACTTGGCCTCCGTACTAGACAAAGCGACAGTAGACCGTAAATAGAGTGCCAACTCACCAGTGCTTGGGACAATATGTATACATACCCAGTTGTAGACTGACGCTTGTCGAGATCTCTAGCTTAATCAAAATTGACATATCCGATACACTCTTGCTTACCCATAGTATCCTTCTTGAATATCAAATTAATATCTATGTTACCTTTGATGTACCGTAGAATCCACTTCACTGTCTCCCAATGCCCCCTACCGAGATCGTTCATGTATCTGCTAACCATTGAGACAGCTTGTGACAAATCAAGCCTCGTATACACCATTGCAAACATTAAACTACCAACTGTGCTAGCATAGTGTACGTGAGACATATCTCACGCTCTTCAATAGTAGTAGGAGACATAGTAGCCTTTAACTTGAAATGAGAGGCCACAGGTGTACTTACAAACTTTGTGTCGCTATTTATGTTGAACTTCTGTAGTACCTTTTTCAAATACTCTTTTTGTATCAAGCAAACCTTGTCACTTTTTCACTCTGTCTGAATCTCCATGCCTAGCACCTTTCTCGCTTCACTAAGACCTTTCATCTTAAATTTCAAAGACAAGTCTTTCTTCAATTTATCAATCATGGATCTATTTCTAGAAGCAATGAGCATATCGTCTACATGTAACAGTAGATAAACATACTCTCTACCCGATAGCTTATTGTAGTAAACATATAGGTCATAATGGCTTCGTGTATACCTCTTGCCTCTTATGAAGCTGTCAAAATGCTTGTGCTACTGCCTTGGCGATTGTTTTAACACATAAAGTGATTTCTTTAACTTGCCCATCATGTTCTCTTTTCTTGCAGTCTTGAACCCCATAAGCGGAGACATAAAAATTTTCTCATCAAGATCGCCATGGAGAAAAGCGATCTTTATATCTAGCTAACCAAGCTTTAACTCGTACTATACCACCAGTGCCAATAATATCCGAATCGACGAGCGCTTTATAATATGTGAGAATACTTCATTGTAGTCAATGCCTTCTCACTGCGTGTAGCCTTTAGGTACCAATTTGGCCTTGTAGCATACAATATCATAATTTAGAGATCCTTATTTTTTTTAAGCACCCATTTACAACTAATAGCCTACTTTCTCTTGGGCAATTTTGTCAATTTTCAAGTGTCATTCTTGTGAAGAGAGTTCATTTTCTCCATCATGACATTCTTTCACACCTTGAACTCCGAACTGATTTCAGCTTCCTTGTATGCATACAGGATTGCCTCCTCAACGACTGAAAGAGCATAGGCCACAATCTTGTTTGTAGTGAGCCAACTGGGTTTACATGTATTTCTCTGAGTTCTTCCAACTGTAATAGAATCTTGAACATCACCCATAACCGGTCCTTGATCCTCCTCCTCATCATCAACATCCTCATCGGTTACATGGTCACCACCTTGTGTCACCTCAGATGGGATCTCGAATGATACTGATCTTGAAAATATACCTAGAGGGGGGGGTGGTGAATAGGTGTTGTCCTAATCTATATGACAAATAGTACAAATTAAAACTAAATGCTAACACACAATATATAACCAAGAGTGAAGCCGAATTTCCGTGAAGGGCTCTAGACCTTCTCCTCATGATTTCTCTAAACTAAGAGTTCAGGTGCTTCGAGAGCTCTCTTGGTTGAATACTAGTATGAATATATAAACAATATCAAGCATGAATAGATATGAGCAAGAATAGCAATGCAAGATATAAGAGTAGAGAGTTGAGAGAGAGGTAGATAGTCAAACACAAACACAAAGATATGTTTCAAGGTTCGAACTACTGCTCCACGTCCCCGCCTTCATACAGAAGGATTTTAAGCATCCACTAAGGATCTCCACAAAGGAACCTCCACTAAGGAATTATAACTTACAAACTAGAAGAACACAACTCTAACTCTCACACTTCTACACAAGAGGGTTTGCACAAATCCAACCACAAAGCCAAGAGAAAATTACAACTTGGTGATCACTTAGATCACAAATAAGAACTTGGTGATCTCAAAAGACCACAAACAAAACACCTCTCACAATACAAAATCCTAGATGATAGATTTGCAATGAAAGCTCAAGTATGTGAGTAAAACAAATTTTTTGAAAAAGAAACACAAAGAAAACTCTTAGCAAAAGACTTCTTGATAGATGAAAAAATTGAAGAACAAAAGTAGAATTCTCTAAACTTGATTTTCGTTGATTTTCCAAAACTTTGAAACAAATATAGATATAGATTTTGTGGCTCAAAAATTTCTTTAAAAACTTGTTGTTAAAACTCTATAGAAGATCGAAAACTTTGTTCTTAAAAATCTTGAGAAAAACTGGTCAGGAAAACCCATTCATAGGGCTAAAAAAACTAGCTGTTGGGGCTCAGATTAGGTCAGAAATGACCTGTCATTCGACCGCCCGGTCAACCAGCCAATAGTCAATTTTCTGACCGTTGGGGTTGTTGGTTGATGGTTCGGTCGACCACACCCAAATAAAAATCTTGCTTTGCTAGAGCTTGCAAAGACTTTTCACCTGTATGTTCGAGCCTTGTGTGCCATAACCGGGTACAATCATCATCTGAACCAATACAAATTGTCACTTGCCCTGTAACTGTATTACTCTTCAAATAATAGAGGTTATTGCATTAGACGTCCTTCATCACAACCATCGAGCCTCTAAGCATCTTGAGAACACTGTCTCTACTAGATATCTCTAGACTCAATGCTTCCAAAGTACCAACTGAGATAAAAAAATTCTTCAATTGCGGTACAAACCTTACTTTCTTCAATTTTCACACCATTCTATCAAACATCTTGATAAGAATTATACCTATCTATTCCATGTTACACGGATGATCATCACTCATGGCAACGGAATAACTATCTAGCTTCTTGAAGCTAGAAAACCACTCTTTACTGGGACACACATGATAGGTAGCACCTGTATCTAGTATCCACTCAGAATCACCTAAGTAGCCAACAGTAGGAGTAATGATTGAGAATGAGATGGTGAGTCTTAATCTGATCCACCTGCCTGTGAAGTACCACCAGCTTGTGTACTGATCACTTGTGCGAGATTTGTCTCAGGTTTTGACTTCTTTTTATTATCTTTAATCCTTAGACAATCAATCTTTTAGTGCCCTAACTCTTTTCAGGCACACTGGTTCTTCTTCAGATCTTTGAAATCGGCTCGGGACTTTGATCTATCACGATCACCATTTTCCTTTTGGCTGAAACTCCTGCCTCTTACTATCATCACTTCTGCCGATATACTATTGGAGGACTCTTTGTCCTTCCTTCTCAATTTATGATTCATGAGAGCAAAGGAAACTTTATTATAGCCAAGGGATACCATTGATTAAAGTGAGAATGAAGGTCTCATAGTCCATTTCAGAAATAAAACTCAAAAGAATCTAGACCTTGTCCTCCTCCTCGATCACGACATCCACCTTGGCTAAATTCATAAGAAGCTTCTTGTAGTTATTCATGTGTTCACCGATCAAGATACCTTTCTTCAATTGAAAGTGATAAAGACTTCTCTTTAGGTGCAAGTGATTCTCTATGCTCTTGATCAAATACCTGCCCTCTAGGATCTCCTATATCTTCTTTGCTGAAGTTTCGATCATCACATGATACTTGATATCTTGTGTTAAATAAGATATTATGACACCATATGTCGTCCTAGTCATCTTGTCCCAGTCTTTTTCAAAAGTTTCCTCTGACTTTTCCTCCAAACATAGAGAATCTTCGAGGTTTGACGTTGTCAGCGCGTCCATCACCTCACATCTCCGTATGCCAAAATTATTTATGCCTCCAAATTTACCACGTCAATCTTTTACGACTATTCAGGATATTCACAATGAGTTGACTATTCCCGACCATCTCCTTTAGTAGATCCAATAAAATAATGCGAAAATAATTAGTGAAAATAAATTCAAATAGATAAAGATCAGATCTTTACCTCCAAACGAAATTGTCGAACAGTTTCTAAAGCGATTTGCTCCACTCGAACGAAACTCCCCATCGTAAATCCGAAAACTCTGATACCACTTAATGGAGACCCGCCAGAGGTGCCGCAAAACAATCACAATTGGCAAGAATAAAACAAAGAGAAAGAAAATTAGAAAAACACAGATTTAGCGAGGTTCCACAATTGCCTACGTCATCAGGCCAGAAGGGGTGGGAGATCTTATTAATCAATTAATTTAGGTTACAAATACTAAGGACAATACCCCTCTTTATATAATTAGAGAATCTACGAAGAAAATAAAATCAACATATCTGAATTCGGATCAGAAACGAATCCAGAGTCCAAATAGGGAATCACTCAGAACCATCGTGAGGTCGACCGAGCAGTCGATCGCTCTCTGTGCAGGCTCAAATCTGCGCTCTGAGTGGTCGATCAGGCAGTCGACCGCTAGTTATGCAGAGCCAAAAATAACGTTCTGGACGATCGACACAGTGGTTGACCTATCGTCGTCTACTGCACCGCTCCCTCTGGGCGGTCAACTCGGTGTTCGACCTCTACAACATTTTTCTCCTAGTGTGCATGTTTATGCAGGGCCAATCGACCGTGCGATCAACCGGGCCTCTATCTTCAGCTATGCTTCATCTTCTTGGGTACACTGTTGAACTCTCAACTCTGAGCTATCTTCTCCAATGATTTAGAAAAACTCTATCATAAGATTTTACACTCTCTCCTCATAGTCTTGACACGAGATAAAGGAGAGATTAGTGGAGTCGTGATGGTGGTGTGGGAGAGAGGAGGTCATGGGGGTGTGGTTGTTGTCGACAATGAAATCAAGGAGAGAGGTGGTGGAATGTGAAAGTACACCTAGAGGGGGTGAATAGGTGTACGGCTAATCTAATGAAAAATAATATGGAATTAAAAATAAATTGCAACACACTTAGTGTAAGCAAAGAGTGTAGCCGAATTTTCGGTGAAGGGCTCTGGACTATCTCCTCTAAATTCCTCTAAATAAGATTTGAGGTGCTATATGAAGCTTTCTTGGTTGAACACAAGTGAGACACACAAACAATCCAAGCATATAAATGATATAAATAATATGATGCAATGCACAAAGAGAGAGAGAGTTAAGAGATAGTGGATCAATCGCTAACAACAAGATATATTTTGAGTTTCGAGCACCCAACTCTACGTCCCCACCTTCACACAGAAGGATTTTCACTATATCGTCCACACATGACTTCCCACACAGGGAACCTCCATTGAGGATTTGGGTAATACAAACCAGGAGTACATAACTCCTCTCTCCAACAATACAACCTCTACACAAGAGGCAAAGCACTAAGCCACACAAAATCAACCTCACAATTGAGGGATAGGCACAAAGCCAAATAATCACAATCACCTTTTCACTAAGAGGGATACCAACACAACTTCCACAATCACCTCTCACTAGAGGGATATCAACACAATCACCTCTCACTAGAGGGATATCACAAAGTATGAAAAGATTACAACTCTTGGTGGTATCAACAACCACAAACTAATTTCCTCACAAAATAGATCCTAATAGATATGATAGATAGATAGCTCAAGTGCGAGAATATAAAGAGTTTGGAAAACAAAATCACAAAGAAAAATTCTTGGGAAAACTACTAGAATAGCTATAGAAATGAAGATCAAAAACCAATTCTCAAAGACTCTACTTTTCTTTGATTTTTCCAACCCTTTAAAACAAATAAAGATTGATCTTTTAAACTCAAAAACTCTTTTAAAACTTGTAGCTAAAACACTTAAGAAGATGAGAATTTTTGCTCTTAAAAACTTAGCTAAAACAGCTCAAAGAAGTAGGTATTTACAGCCCACAAAAATTCTGCTCGTTGGCTTCCATGAAAGGTCAGAAATGACCTTCCAGTCGACCGGCCAATGGTCATTTTTATGACCGTTGTGCCACCGGTCGACCGCCCGGTCGACCGGGCCTGGAAACAGAGAGCAACGGCTCTCTTCCCAGTCGATCGCCCGATCGATCAGAACTGGATACAGAGAGCAGAGCTCTCTGCCGGTCGACCGGGGCCATTTCCAGAGAGCAGAGCCCTTTGGACGGTCGATCGCCGGTCGACCGGCCCGGTCGATCGGCCCACCAGCTCAAGCTGGCGTGCATGCTTGTGTACGTCGGTCGACCAGACCGGTCAACCGACTTCTGCAGCGGTCTACCGTCCGGTCGACCGGCAGAAGGCCAGGTCCAGCTTTTTATAGGGATTGAAAACTTGGCATTTTATTATCAATTAAATCCCATAAAATCACATAAATTTCACAAAAATATGTTCTTATTGTATATTTGAAATACAAATATATGTGTGACAAAAATTCAACACATATTTTAAACAATTTGAACCATTTTTGTGATATTGAAATTTGACTTAAATACAAAATCATTATTTTCTAAAAACCAAACATTGAAATGGAAATCCGATTTTTTCAAAACACATATAAATACAAAAATATGATATTGAAACAATTTTGAAGCATATTGTATATGGATGAATCCAATATACATATAAAGAATTATATCTATGTTTTTGACATGAAATCCAAAATTGGTTAAACCGAAAAACCAAGACCAAATAAACTTTAAACTGTGTGTATGTGAACTTGAGTATATCAACACTATCTAATCTTTACACAAGATCTAGACAAACTAAACTAAACAAACCGAGGTTTTCTTGTAGAACTTCTTCTCCAAGTCGACTCGATCCAAACGTGATCCACCGAGCTTGACTCTAACCGAGTACTAAATGCAATCTTGACGCTCAATCTCTTGAATCAAAATGTGAAAGCTCCAAAACTCCTTTGTTGAAGCTAATCACCTAGTAATAACTTGATCAAATATCTGAAACTAAATATCACAAATTATTAATAAATTATAACTACATGAGTTAATCATCATCAAAACTAGAGTGAAGGGCCTCTGAGCCAACAATCTCCCCCTTTTTGATGATGACAAAACTCATGGAGTTATATATGCATGGATTAAAGTTAAGCTTCATAGAAGCTCCCCTTTAACTCACGCATAGCAATAAATATAATGATATGTAATGAATGCTTGACATAAACATGCAAAAACATGCATAAATAAACATGTATATAAACTTGCATGATATCAATTACTCTTTTGTACCAATTGTAAAAACAAATCAATTGTAAAAGTAAATAAAAGTAAACATGCATAAACTAAACATGCATAAACTAAACATACTAAACATGCATAAACTAAACATGCATATATAAAGCTCCAAATTTCTCTTCCCTTTTTGTCAATTCATCAACAAAGGGGTATAAAATAAACTCAAAAGAAAGTTTCTTCTTTTTGTCAAAGCAAACAATAAAGTTATACATATATAGAGAAGATGTTAAGCTTCCTTTGCATATAATTTATAATATCCAAACATGATGATACCAAATTATGATACCAATAGAAACTATACAAAATTTTTAAAGTACCAAAAGATGCCAATTGAAAACATCTTGTAAAGTTTTGATACCAATATAGAATGAAACATGTGTGTTTTTTATACCAATTGAAACAAAAATATATTGTAAATATTGACACCAAATGAAAGTAAAAATCAAATTTTTAGGTAAACACAATTTATTTCAATAAAGATACCAATATAAAATGAAGCATGACACCAATTTAAAAATGTAAACCAACCATTTGGTTAAACACAAAAATCATTTTGCAATAGAGATACCAAATAAAGAATAATACCAATTTAATATTCTTGATACCAATATTGAAAAATGAAACATATATGAATTGAAAATATTTTTCATTAGGAGCGTAGGAAACCACTTGAAAACTATGATATCAATTAACAAATATCATTTTTCAACATAAAGAGTAGGAGTAAGATACCAATTGTAACAAAACCGATTGAAAGCTAAAACATGAATTTTCTCCCCCTTTAAGAAATACTAATGAAAACGATGCATAAGCTTGTATGAGATACCAATTTAAAAGTAATTGCCATTAAGGATTAAATCAAGTTTAGCATAACAAAATTTATGCTCTAAGATATAAAGATATAGTAAGCACAATCAAAATACATATATGTATGAAAAATTGAATACCAATCGAAATTGATACTATTTGAAGTTGAAGCATACATATATAGAAACAAGTATGAGTATACAAAATAAACATCAATTGTGATACAATTGAAAACACAATGAGGATCAAGTGTATAACTCATAAAGACCTCCCTTTCATGCACATGTTAAAATGATTTTCAGTTTGAGCATACAAGACATGGTCGCCCATCCAACCACCCTTCGATGGAAGGGGTTTTCAAATATAGGTTTGAAAATAAGTTTAGCATAATTGAACAATTGAAAGTAATTTTGATAAGTCTAAAACTCTTCCAAAATGAAAAAAATATGCAACTAGTTTTACGATAAACTTGAAAACTAGCACGAAATCCTTCAAGTAAGGAATAAAACAAGAATATATCTATGAAAATCAAATAATCATCAACACTCAAAGTCTATATAGCACATATAATACTCATGAGAACAAAGTCATGAGAAAACATCAAGTAATGTGAGTATGGAGTGAAAAACATAATCATGGGAGTAGGCAAATAAGGCTCAATATGAAATTCCTTTTCGAAAACATGAAAATCATCAAAATTTAATTTTCATTAAAACAATACCAACTTCAAGGCATATGTATGTTTTGTCTAAACTAGAAGTATACATATCCAAACACAAATGAGTCCACAAAGGATTTTGCATAAAACGCAAATGACTCAAGGGTATACATGTATATCTTAAAGTTTTGACAAAATTAGCATATACATGAAGTTAAAATATATAATAATAAAAACATGTCAAAGAATAGGGAATACAAGTTGAAATGCATTAATCATCAAAATTAGGCTATACTAGTACATCTAATAGGTACAAATGATCAATTAGGCACAAACATGTAATAATTTATTTGTGGCTCACCAGTTGTACAAGTATATATACAAGTTTTAATAAAATCTACATCTAAACATGTAATCAAAACCTGAAATATAAAACGAAAACATAAGCCAACATGATCATTATGTAAATACACATGTATTAGACTACGATATACAATATAGCTAAACTAAAGTGAGAACACAAAAATGTAAATCCCTATAGAACATGGGTGTATCTCAAAATACTTCATATGTATATCACATGTCTAATTATCATGGCATTTAACATAATAATCAAAACATGCTAAAATCAACAACATAGAAGCATGTAAACTAAATACGGAGTTAGAGATTGTTACCAAAACTATTAGGGCACATCTCTAGTCTCCAAACCAAGGTGGTCTTCCCACCAAACTCCCCTTGAAAGTGATACATCCAAAATAGTCACTGTTTAGCTCGGAACGCATTCACCTCAAGGCACCAATGCCCTCACGTCGAGTGAGAGCCCACACCTACATCAAATAAAATAAGAGTGGCTTTTGGTAACCATACCTTGTTGGTCCATGGGGGTTAGCACCTTTCCTAACCCAAACAAATCTCTTTGCAAAATTTGAATTATTAATTCTATCAAAGCAAAATTTTGCAAGGTGGCCCTTACGTTCACAATGTGTACAAGTGTACACATGAGCATGCATAGTGTTATGTGTGTGAACGAGAGGAGCACATGTATGCCGTATATGTTGTGCATGTATATGTGAAACTTGTTTCTTTCGAAACATGGATTCCAAACGTGTGTGGTTCAGGTACATTGGTTCAAAGTGAAGCCCAAACAATCAACACTCTTCTTTAACATACATATATCATTTTCAATTACAGAAGAAGAGGTGGTGCATGCATTGGAAACACTAGAATGTGAAGCTACACTAGCATGGTAAACATGTGAGTCAAAATCATTTTTCAAAGATTTATTTTCATTAGAAATTAAATCTAATTTCTTTGAAATAGAAATAATTTTATTTTTTAAAGATTCATTTTCTTTCAACACAAATTCAAGTTTTGAAGATAGAACCTCATTTTTCTTCAAAACATTTTCACTATCATTTTTATTTTTCAAAATTTCATTTTCTTTTAGGGCAAGTTCAAGTTGGGAGTTTAAAGAGTCCCTCTCATTTGAAATCTCATCTCTCTTTTGCAAAACAACATCAAGTTTAGAAGACAAATTTTTATTTTCTTTTTTTTAATGCAAAATTTTTCTTTTTCAAGAGTTCATATCTTTCTAACAATTTTTCAAAACCTATAGCTAGTTTATTATTTACAGTATGTGCATCCATACACTCATTACAAGAAGAAGTAGTACTATTATCTAGTTGAGTATCCGAATATATCTCAAGGGAGTCATTCCCTTGGACCATGAAGCAACGTTGGTCGGACTCTTCTCCACTAGATTTCTCCTCCTCATTGATTGGCGTTTGTAACTAGGGAGATGTCAATATGTTCCACACTGTAAAGGTGGAGTTATAATGAGAAACCATATTTAAATATTCTTTACTAAGAGATTTTCTAAGTGCATTTAGGGCTAGTGCATTAGCCTTTTTATGCTTGCTATTACCAAGATAAGATTTCTTAGTAGCGGCAAGGTGAACATGCATACCTAGGGTCTTGAGATACATACTCATCTTAAACTTTCACATATCGATGTTAGAAACACTAAACATAGGAGGGGCAAGGTAATCCATGAGTGTGTGTAAACAAATAAGTGTGCAAATGCAAATACTAGATTAGCAACCAAGATCTCACTCCTAAGTGGTTAAACCTAATATCAGGAGCGTAGGCTTTGATACCAATTGAAAGTACACATAGAGGGGGGGTGAATAGGTGTATGGCTAATCTAATGACAAATAATGCGGAATTTAAAACAAATTACAACATACTTAGTATAATCAAAGAGTGTAGCCGAATTCCCGGTGAAGGGCTCTGGACTATCTCCTCCAAATTCCTCTAAATAAGAGTTGAGGTGCTATATGAAGCTCTTTTAGTTGAACTCAAGTGAGGCACACAAACAAACCCAAGCATATAAATGATATGAACAATATGATGCAATGCACAAAGAGAGAGACAGAGTTGAGAGATAGTGGATCAATCGCTAATAACAAGATATGTTTTGAGGTTCGAGCACCCAGCTCTACGTCCCCGCCTTCACACAGAAGGATTTTCACTATATCGTCCACATAGGACTTCCCACACAGGAAACCTCCATTGAGGATTTGGGTAATACAAACCGGGAGTACAACTCCCCTCTCTAACAGTACAACCTCTACACAAGAGGAAGGCACTAAGCCACACAAGATCAACCTCACAATTGAGGGATAGGCACAAAGCCAAACTACCGCAATCACCTCTTCACTAAGAGGGATACCAACACAACTTTCACAATCACCTCTCACTAGAGGGATATCAACACAATCACCTCTCACTAGAGAGAAATCACAAAGTATGGAAGGATTATAACTCTTGGTGGTATCAACAACCACAAACCAATTTTCCCACAAAATAGATCCTAATAGATAGGATAGATAGATAACTCAAGTGTGTGAATATAAAGAGTTTGAAAAACAAAATCACAAAGAAAAATACTTGGGAAAACTACTAGAATAGTTATAGAAACGAAGATCAAAATCAATTCCCAAAGACTCTATTTTTCTTTAATTTTTCCTACCCTTTAAAACAAATAAAGATTGATCTTTTAAACCCAAAACCTCTTTTAAAACTTGTAGCTAAAACATTTAAGAAGATGAGAATTTTTGCTCTCGAAAAACTTAGCTATAACAGCTCAAAGAAGTGGGTATTTATAGCCCACAAAAATTCTGCCCGTTGGCAGCCAGGAAAGGTCAAAAATGACCTTCCGGTCGACCGACCGGGTGAGTCATTTTTATGACTGTTGTGCCACCGGTCGATTGCCCGATCGACCGGGCCTGGAAATAGAGAGCAACAGCTCTCTTCCTAGTCGACCGCCCGGTCTAGAGAGAGCAGAACTCTCTGCTGAATACAGAGAGCAGAGCTCTCTACCGGTCGACCGGGGCCATTTCTAGAGAGCAGAGTTCTCTGGACAGTCGACCGCCCGGTCGACCGGCCCACACAGCTCAAGCATGCGTGCACGCTTGTGCACGTCGGTCGACCAGACCGGTCGACTGACTTCTGCAGCGGTCGACCGTCTGGTCGACCGGCAGAAGGCCAGGTCCAGCTTTTATAGGGATTGAAAACTTGACTTTTTATTATCAATTAAATCTCATAAAATCACATAAATTCACAAAAATATGTTCTTATTATATCTTTGAAAAACAAATATGTGTGACAAAAATTCAACACATATTTTAAACAATTTGAACCATTTTTGTGATATTAAAATTTGACTTAAATACAAAATCGGTATTTTCCAAAAATCAAACTTTGAAATGGAAATCCGATTTTTCCAAAGCACATGTAAATATAAAAATATGATATTGAAACAACTTTGAAGTATATTGTATATTGATGGAATCCAATATACATATAAAGAATTATCTATGTTTTTGACATAAATCAAAAAACCGATTAAACCGAAAAACCAAAACCAAATAAACTTTAACTGTGTGTGTATGTGAACTTGAGCATATCAACACTATCTAATCTTTACACAAGATCTAAACAAACTAAACTAAACAAACCGAGATCTTCTTGTAGAACTCCTTCTCCAAGTCGACTCGATCCGAATGTGATCCACTGAGCTTGATTCCAACAGAGTACGAGATGCGATCTTGACGCTCGAGCTCTTGAATTAACATGTGAAAGCTCCAAAACTCCTTTATTGAAGCTAATCACCTACTAATAACTTGATCAAATATCTGAAACTAAATATCTCAAAATTATTAGTAAATTATATCTACATGAGTTAATCATCGTCAAAACTAGAGTGAAAGGCCTCTAGGCCAACAGGATGTGGTTATCATGAGTGATGAGATTAAGGAGAGAGTAGTGGAGGCAGTAGCGACATAGAGGTGAAAACAGTGTTGATGGAAGAGAGAAATTTGGAGCTAGAGGAAGAGGATGCTTTCCTTTTTCCACTGTTTTCTTCTTCTTCTTTTTTTCTTCTTTTATGTGTGATCAATTAGGGGTATAAATGATTTTTTTATCATATTTTCAAATATAATTGATGTAACATGGAGTATTTTTTTTAACTAAATGATTTGGAGGGCGAGGACGGGCCTACTTATACCAGGTTGGTTAAATGACCAAAAAAAATCGCACCCACTTCATAACCCAATCTCTCTTAAAAAACATGAAAAGTCTTAATCGGTTCAAAAAAGAACTCGATCCCCCCCCCCCCCCCCCCCCCCCCCCCCCCCCCCGCGCACCGCAGCAGGCCAGTGATGCAGATCCAGGACTCCTCTCTCCCGACCTCTCTCACCGCTCACAAAACTCCTCCTTAGCCCCTCCTCCTCTCTGGGCGTGTTTGATTGTAAGGAAGTGGGCAGAAGTAAGGAAATAGAGAAGTATAAGAAAACTCTTTTTCCTTTTCTCTTTTCTCTTTTACACAACCATTTCCTCACTTTCAGAGTGCTACAGTTAATTTTGTGGTCATGTAACTCTCATTTGTAATAAGTTGTAGAACAAAACAGTTAATTTTTGATAATGTAAATCTCACTTGCATTCTAATTACAGTATTTTTTTATTTTTCTTAATTAATTTTTATTTTAATATAATTTTGTGGTCAACTTTTCCACTTCCACATTACCATCCAAACACAAGAAAAGACATAACATTTTTCATATCACACTTCCCGACAATATCCAAACACAGGAAAACTTACTAACCAATTCTCAAGTTCCAAAGGGAATTATTATCACTTCCTCACTTTCCACCACCCTTAACCAAATTGCCCTCTCTCGATCTCTCAAGTCTTACTCTCCCAATCCAGATCCAGATCCAGATCCAGCCCTCCATCGAAGGTGAATTTTTTTCCTTTAAATTATAATTTTCCCTCAAATCCAGATCCAGCTTCAGCCCAGATCCTCTAATAATTTTTTCCTTTAATCACAGATCCAGATCCTGCCAATTTGTTCATAGGTGAGCATGATCAGGACCAAACTCCCGAAATTCGTCTATTTGTTCACATGTGCTTCCCATTTTCCTTCAGTTTTTTTGATGGATTTTGTGTGCTTGCTTGCTTGATGGAGACATGTTTGATGTATGCCAATGAGAACTGGTGCAATGGATAATTTTTTTAATTTTGACTGCATTTTGATGGAGGGTTTGGTTGAGTTTGATGTGCAAGTGGGAATATGGTTGAAGATTATCACATGAATGATTTATATGCATTCCCATAAATTCAAAATGTTATAGGTATCTCCTTTTTATTTAAAAGTAAATTTGAGGAGAATGTGAGGTAGTTAGGACCCGTTTGTTATTGGAACATCAAACTAGTGCCTAAGCTTTTAAACTATTTAAGCTTTTAAACTAGTGCCTATTTAATAGTGCATATACAAGCTTTTAAACTAATGAATTCATTATCTGTTTCATTTACCGTAAATTATTTGTTATTTGTTTTTGGTTTGTATCAGTTATAGAAAAATACTTTAGAAGAAAATCAAGTAGTGGTGAAAGGTCAACTTAGGAATCGAATGTTCAGAAAGTTAGTAAAAATACTCACATAGAATTTAACTTGGATGAGTTTTCCTCTGATCCTGGATTATGACCTAGCATTTTGAGTTATGATCCTAATATTAGAGATGAAGTTTGAAGCGTATATTTACAAAGAGGGCCTTGCCAGCCTCTTGCTCGTGATTTTGAACAAACAGAAATTAGTGGCATAAATCGTCAATTTGTACCTTCTTAGTTTAAGAAATATGAGAATTAGTTAGAGTATAATGTAACAAAAGAGGCTTGTCGATGCTGTTATCTTTTTACGCCTAAACAAGGGGGCCAAGCAAGAGATGATATATTTGTAACTAAAGCTTTTACAAATTGGAGAAGAAAAAACAAATTGGCAACTCATGTTGGAGGTCTTGATAGTATGCATAATAGATGTGTAAATAATTGTGAGGCCTTAATGAAGCAAAAAACAACATATTATGTTGTATTGATGAGACAATCTGACCGAGCAAGGACTGATTATCGAACTCGCCTTCAAGTAATGGTTGATACTAGTCGGATTTTATTACTTTAGGGTATATTCTTTTCAAGGACATGATGAATCTGAGAGATCAAGTAAAAGAGAAAATTTTCTTGAATTCTTACAATTTATTTGCTGACGAAAATGACGAGGCTAGCAAAAGTATATTAAAAAATGCTCCTGAAAATCACAAGTTGATAGCACCTCACATTCAAAAAGATATCATCAATGTTTGTGTGGTGGAAACTACAATTGTTATCATTAATGATGTTAAAGATGAATTATTTTCTATCCTTGTTGATGAATCTCGTGACGTATCAGTGAAAGAACAAATGGGCATTATTTTGCGATATGTTGATAAGAAAGGATTTGTAATTGAGCGTTTTTTTGAACTTGTGCATGTCATGAATATAACTGTCAAATCTCTCAAGGAAGCAATTTACTCGCTTTTCTCCAAATATAACTTGAGTATTTCTAGTGTACGAGAGTAAGGTTATGATGAAGGTAGTAATATGCAAGGAGAATTCAATGGCCTGGAAAGTTTGATTCTAAGAAAAAATAAATCTGCTTTTTACATTCATTGTTTTGCCCATCAACTTCAAATGACTCTTGTTGCTACTGCAAAGAATCACCTGAAAATTGCAGATTTTTTTTACCTTGGTTGATAATTTGACAAATATTGTGGGAGCATTTTACAAGTGAAGAAAGATTTTACAGGAGAAACAAATTGAACAAGTTAGAGAACAACATCACAAATTGTTTGCTTATACTGATCAAGGTTTAAATCAAGAAAGTACATTGAAGCAAGCAGGAGACACACGTTGAGGTCTTATTATAAAACGTTTTTTAGTTTAATTAGTTTGTTCTCTCCAATTATTGATGAGGATGCTACATACACAAATCAAAGAAATGAAGCATCTTAATTGTTGTATGATATGCAATATTTTGAATTTGTATTTATGTTGCATCTTATGAAAAAGTCTTGAAAATTACAGATGCCTTATCACAAGCATTATAAAGAGGACCAGGATATTGTAAATGCCATGCAATGAATGCTATAAGAACTAAGAGTCAGAGATGATTAATGGGAGTTTCTGTTGAATGATGTTTCTGTATTTTATGAATAACATGAAATAGTCATTATCAATATAGAAGATAATTTTGAAGTTAGAAGGCGATCAAGACTCAAATCACCAAAAATCACAAATCGACATTATTATCATTTTGAAGTGTTCAGCATAGTGATTGATATGCAACTTCAGGAGCTTAATCATCATTTCAAAAAGGAAAATATGGAGTTGTGTTTGTATATGACATGTCTTAATCCTAGAAATGCATTTGCTGCATTTAATAAGAGAAAGTTGATTCATTTTGCTCAATTTTATCCATTAGATTTTTCAGCTATGGAACTCTTAGAACTCGATGATCAACTTGAGATATATATCAGAGATATGCACTCTAACAATGATTTTTCTGAAGTAGTCCGTATTGGCGGTTTGGCCCAGAAAATGGTTGAAAAGTAAACATATTATCTATCCATTAGTTTATTCACTTGTGAAGTTATCTTTGATTCTACCTGTCGCAACTGTCACGGTTGAGAAGGTCTTTTTTGATATGAAGCTTATCAAGACTTCACTTCGAAATTGAATGGGAGATGAATTTATGAATGATTGCTTGATGATATATATTGAAAGAGATATATTTAAAAGTGTTAATATTGAAAAATTATGTAACCTTTTAAAATATGAAAAATAGAAGAGGAGTGTTATAATCAGTTGTATTAGATTAGCATTTAAATATTTAAATATTGATATATTATATTAATATACTATATTTTTTTGGTGATTTTTTTTTATATTATCTTTTGACCACCATGAACAAAATTTCTGCGTCCGTCACTGTTGGAGGGTATGTCAATGATACATATGATTTAGCGCTAAATTTTAGCAAGCACTATTAAATTTTCTGCTTAAAGGGGGAACATGTAAATTATATAACTTTCTTAAACTTAGGGCCTGTTTGTTTCGCCGCAAAACGTCGCAAGTCGTAAGTCGTAAAATGAGAATGGAAAAAGTGAACTGTAGCAGAGAAAATATATTGTGTTTTACAGTGTTTGGTTGGTAAAGTGAAAGTGTAAATGAAAAAGTATATTGTGTTTTACGGTGTTTGGTTGGTAAAGTGAAAGTGTGAATGAGAAAGTATATTGTGTTTTACGGTGTTTGGTTGGTAACTTAAAAGTGTAAGTGGAAAAATTGGCTATAAAATTAACTGTAGCAGTGATTTAAATATTATAAATACTATTAAATTAAATATACTATTGAAAATTAAATTGTATTAATAAATTTGAGATAAAATATTAATAATTTTAATATTTTAATTATAACAATAATATTAATAAAATATTAGTAAAATTAATAAAATATTACTATAATATTAACTAAATAAATAATTATAAAATTTTAAGAAAATCTAAAGAACATTAATAAAATTTTAAGGATACTAATAAAACATAAATATTAAAAAAATCTTAAGAAAAATAATAAAATATAGTTATAATATTATAATATTATAAAATACTTAAGATTATTATAATATTAAATTTTATTATAATAATATTATAATATTATAAAAATATAAAATTAACAAAGTAAAATATAATTATAAATTTAATAATAAAATATTATTATGATATTATTATAATGAATTATTACAATATTAACATAATAAAATATTATTATAATTTTAAAGTATATTATAATATTAATAAAGTAATTATTTATATTAAGAAATAAATAAATTAAATATATAATAATTTTATATTAAAGCATATTATTGTTATATTAATAAAATATTAATAAAATTGGTGTAAATATTAATAAAATAATAAAGTATTAAATAATAATATTAAATTAAAATATTAAATATTAAAATAATATTTTAAAAAATAAAAAACTAAAAAATACAAATATAAAATAATTAGGTAAGAAATTAAACACTATTAAAAATATTAAATATATTAAATATTTAATAATATTAAATTATATATTGATTATCAAGTAACTGCTTTGGGACTGCAAGTGTATTGTAAGTGGAATTTACATGACCACAAAATTAACTGTAGCAGTTGCAAGTGGGAAAATTTGAGTGTAAAAGTGAGATTTATATGACCACAAATTTAACTGTAGCAACTGCAAGTGGGAAATGAGAGTTGTATTTTGTAAGATGTTTTGCAACGAAACAAACAGCGGAAAATGGAAAAGAGGTTTTACGACTTGCGATTTTGCGGCCTTTTGCGGGGAAACAAACAGGCCCTTAATCTTAAAAATAATAAAAAGCCATCACTACGTTCTCTTTTATTACCACAACCACCGCCGCCTCCTCTTGCACAAAACATCACCATCACCACCACCACCTTCTTCTCCTTCACCACCACAACCATCACCACTTTCAACAACTAGCTTCTCTACATCATTATCATGCCATCCTTTCTATCACCAGCACAAGCATCACTTGCTCCAACACCAATAAGCACACCCACCATCATAATGATCTTCGTTATCACCTTCACCACCACTATCTAATCCAAAATCTTTTATCAACTTAAACTCTAACTCTAGCGAACCCTTCTTCTCCTCCAACTCCTCTTCCTTTCCAGTACCACCTTCATCATCCCGACCCCATTCTTCACTCCTGTCTCTCACCATCTCATTTATCTAGGACCTTTTTCTAAGGGAAATTTAGGACTGTTTTGGGAATAAGATAATTAGAAAAACATTGAGGCTAATAATATTTTAATTAAAAATGAGTTACACAATTAATTATGAGGATTAAGTGCTCATGTAACCCATTTAAATGAAAAATTAACAGTGTGTGCAAAGTACCTACTCTCATCACACAATCCTCAAATGCAAGGGATGTGATCATTGTTAGCAAAGAAACAACCAAAGATATTCGCGAATACTCAAAGATTTTCAATTTTATTAAGGAAAAAAACAAGACCGAGGTCCCATTCAAAATGTATTAAGTGAAATAAGAAAAAATAAAAAGGAGGAAAAGAAAATCGCTCACCAAGTGAGGGAAGACAAGATAATAAAAACAAATTACAATTTTGAGAAACAAGAGAGAAGAAAAACAACAAAGCTTGCAGAGTTACAAAAAATAATGCTTCCATAGATCTGAGTAAAAGAATGTCTGGTAAGTAACTTCTTCTGCAGAACACCTCTTTTGGTGGAAGACTCTTTGGTTTCGTTCATACCAAATGGAGCATATAACAGTTTGGACCGAATATCCCATATTTTATGAGAAGCACGGGGAATGCATACTATTCTTCATAGTCCAACATGTCATGGATGGACGTCGGCCGTGAAGGAAGGTTCAGACTGATCATAATGGGGGCCCAAACCCGCGAAGGTGCAATATAAAAGAATGTGAGCGGTTGACCCTGGATGGATATCTCAAAAAGGACATTGCACTTGGGGTATGATGTGGCGACGATGAAGGTCCCGAACTGCCAGCCAAATGGTGATTTGTACTTTGAGCGGTGTCACCGCTTTTCATAAGTTTTTAGCAGCTCTATCATGTGATAAAGAGAGTTGAAAAAGGAGAGATTGAGAATGAATAGTGAATTTTTCTCAATTTCCCACCTTTCAAGTTACCTGATCTAGTTGCATCTTGGAAAGTGTGTAGACGTTGGATGCACATAAGGTCTGCCAGTATCTGAAGTCACATATGGAAAAGGGGATAGCTAAAGGTAAGAGCCTAGTCATTATCTTGAATTTGTGAGCTGATCAGATTATCTTTTTCTGCCTCTGTAATTTTATATTGATGTCTTCTAAATTGGAACTTTTGCCCTTATTTAATAATAAAAACAACGCAAATTTTCATATAAAAAACTTTACGTGTTACATATTTTATCATAAAATCTTATTTCTTATTTTACAGTATGATAAAGTTGGAGCAATAATAGCTGGTAACCAATTTAACTAACTCAATGATCCTTGATGATTCCAACACCTAGTTAGAAATTAAGAGCTGACATCAATTTGATTGTAGGTCTAAATGTGACTATGAGGTTGTTTCATACCTCCAACTTAATCAAGCCAAACATTTTCCTTAGTTGGAGTCATGTTTTTGTTAGCTATCAAAAAGAATTAGCTTTGACTTCGAGTTTGAGGATGTTCACACGATCACGAGCCATCTTGCTCCAATAGATAAATCTCAAAATTGTTCCTCTCAGTTAGAACTTTGTCGACCTTTCCCTTTCTTTATATTCTCTCCTTGTCTTCCTACCTCTTAATTTAGGATCTTTCATAGGGCCATTGACCAATCTCCCACTTTAGCTTGTGACAAACTGTGGACAACCTCATTGAGTGTCCAATAGGTCAATAGCTTTTCTTGTTTGTTTTTTGTCACCACCACTCAATTCAAAACACTTCACCTAAGCCTTAATCATGCTTCAGTTGAGTCTCAAATTTTTGTAGATGGCAACTTGAGGGTCTCCGAATCACAATCAAGGCCCACAAAGTTGTGATCCCCAAGGAAATTTCTACATGGACGAGACATTAACAAGTATATATTCACCCAAAGATGATCTCAGATATATATTCACACAAAGATGATCTCACCCATTTCCACTTAAAAACTCATCGATTACCTTCTTTCTCAAGACCACAACTACTTTGGAAGGCCCCATGGAGATTAAAGTAACAAGTTTGTGTTAATAATTGAGCTTCATATCTACTTTAATGATCATGTTGATAGCATGTTAACAATCCAAGCAATATGGGCAAGAGCATTTTAAATAATGCCCCATGTATTCCAAGTGACATTACCTACTCCATAAAATAAACAACCAAGAGATTGGGTGGATTTCACTTAAAGTCATGTGAAGTGATTCTAGAGCCAATACAAAGATACTTTAATTTGAGCAATGACATGGAAACTAAACCTACACCATGGTCTAGAATGTCTAAGTTAATTAAAAATACATGCATAATCAATTCCATCATATGAATATAAAAATATCTTCTTCTTTTTTAAGCTAACCCATGAGTTAAGTTAGAACTTATGAAGCACTTGAGGACAACAAGATAGCTTGACACAAGGGAAGATGACATGTGTAGGAAAGATGGAAGCACATGGGCATTAGGAATTGGCAAAACTAATAAACAAATAAATAAGTGAAAGAGTTGGGATTAGATGAGTAGATGCTTGTCAGGGTTTAGCAAAAGTTTTGGTGGTGACGTGAATGCATTAGCAAGGGCTTTTGGATAAACTAATCTTTGAACTTTGGAGTCCAATGGGGGGATTAAAGAATATAATCAAGTACTAAACTAGATGCAATGTGACAATAATTGTGACTAATATAATATATATGTTTTTAGGCTCATGAAACCAAGGTCAAAACAAAAGCCTGTGACAAGAGATCATATCTGCATGATGTACATATTTAACATGGAGGCTTGGTTGTTATTAGAGTCATCAGGGATCAAAGTCACCTTCCACTTTTTTTAACCTAAAATTAAATTGGATCACTGTTCTTTGAGCTGGGGGAGTCAGTGTAAGTTTGGTATCCAATCACCCTGTGGTGTGCTCACCCTCCCCCTTTATCTTTGCAATTACAATAAACTATGTCCTATGGATTAATTTTATGTAATGTTAGTTTACTGTTAATATTATACTAGATTATATTATACTACTGCCAGATAAGTGGGTCCCGTTAATGATTCATAGGGATAATTTGTAGCACAATATCAAGCTGTTTCCTTTGGGATGAATATTGCTAAATGATTTTTGGTAATTATGCTGATTGGGCTCTATATTGACTTGTAAGTTTTTATGATGATAAATCACATGAAAATAGTCACCTAATAGAACTTATCACTAGTAGCAATGTTTAATGTGTTTCCTGAATATTGACTGCAAGAGACCCACCTTGTTGCCTAACAAATTGAGGCCCACCATTAAGGAGACTAACAGTCCATGCCAAACTTTGATGTTCATTTCAAAGGAAAAAATTTCAACTACCCCTCATTTTTACTTTGATTTTCTTACTGAGATCCTTGTCCAAAAGAAAAAAAATAATCTTTAAATCCCTTGATTTGAATTTTTCTTTCAGCCCCCTACTCACATGTGGTAGTATGATGAATTGTTGTTCCAACTGAAACTTATTGTTTAGAAATTAGACACCAAAACAGAATAATCTGTTTGATGACAAAATTTGTTGCTTTCACTGAGAACATATTGCTTTTATACAATAACTGCAATGCTTTTGTTTCATTATATGATACAAGGAGTTGGAATTTTTTTTTTTTTTTTGGTTCCAAATTTTAGTTTAAATATGAATTTTTTGTTCAATGGATTTAGGGGAAAATCAAAGCCAAATGAGGTAAAGAAAATCGATCCACAGGTGAAATCTTTTCAGACACCACACCCATTATGAAGTTTTGATACTATGCATGTTCAAATCCTTTTTTTTTTTTCTTACACATTTTCTCCATGACACTCCTCAAGTTATATATATATTCTAGATTTCTAAGCATGTACAAATGCATATAAAATAAACACATAATTGTATCTGAACTTTTAAGCATCAATTCATGTTAATTTGTAAACAAGAGTTTATTAAAAAAGACGATAGTGTCTACAATTATTTATTATTTGATTTAATTCAATTCTTGAATATATGTTTTCGGTAAAACAACTCTTCTTAATTTCCAAATCCCAATAACATGTCTTCATTAGAAATTGCAGCACGTACCGTCTGTCTTCTCCTGTTTTTTGGTAGTATAGGAATATAGCTAGATGTATAATAGAGATTGACCATTTTGCCTGGAATTTATGAAGCCACACATAGGCTTGTCATATTCTGATTATTGTATTAGGCTGATTTTATTTGGAAAGAAACAGAGAGAAGAAATATGTAAGCATTCAAGTGATTTATTAAAGATTGAACACTGAGAAGCATCAAAGAGAATGAAGTACTCACAAGCTCAGGTATGCATGTCCTCTAGTAACACTGCATGTCCCTCATAACATTTCCAATTAGAATCCTTCTCTAAAGGGAAGCTGTATTTTACTGCACAAGCTATGGTCCTCCTGTTACAGTGAACTAGTACATTGCCATTTGCCAAAGTTAGATCCCAGATGATATACAATTGAAAAGAACAAGCAGAGAAATTGAAATATGCGCTTCCATTAAGCTCTTGCTTGCTCTAGCCTGCGAGTAGGCACATGAAATAAACATTATCACACATTGGGTAAGATTTTGGCATGCCCGAGGTTCAAGTCCAGGCTACAGCTTTTGTTCCGATAAAATCAAACTGTCGATACCCCAAAGATCACTTACATATTCCAAACCTGATCAGCACAGTGAGTTAATTGTGGAGGAGAATATTAAGACTTTGAGACTATACAAAACATAGAACAATAAATTTTAAGAATGTAACTCGAGGAATAAATAATATTGACTATCCACAAGAAAACATATGTTCTCATGTTATGTGCCCTTACTTGAGAGAGTATACATTTATGATAAAAACTTTTTTTTCCTTGGAGCTGTAAGAGGGAATACATTGAATCATCTTGTATAACTCCTCCTTTATATTTGCATCTTTGTACGATAAATCCCTACAGTCTTCAAGGTTCTCTGCATCATACAAAATTTCAGCTATTAGAATCATTTTACCCATAAACTTTGAACTGAAAAACGAGGACTAAAATGTTTTATTTATTATAAACCTTGAGTTGTCATGTTCAAGAGATCACTAATGTGGGGTTCCATTAGAATCTCAATCTCCACATTTCTTGTATTCATCAGTAGAGCCTTTAGTCCCTTCAACCTGTTTAGATCTGTAGCACTGGTTCTCATATCACCGCTCCCGCGTACTTGAAAAGCTTCCATACAAAAGTGAAAAGGTTAAGGTAGCGATGAGGAGGATTAAGTAGCCTGTGTGACATGGAGCCTTCAAAGCCTTGAACAGAAAGCGAGCACGCAGCACAAGCTGTGCAACGAGATTAAAGGGCCCAGGACCCAGAGACTTGGTCGAGCGCGAATCCTACCTCCATGATTTGAACCTGAAAGTTCATGTCACAGCACCAAGAGAAGACAGATCTCCATCACTTTTCGCCGTGGAAAGTTGAGATATGGCTAATCAATGCTTGCTTGTTTGCTTCAAGAACTCTGGCTTCTTTCATGTCCTACTACCAAATATTCATGGGCGAGTCTGGGATCTGACAACATTTTGGCTAAATATGGTAAAAATTATAAGGATGACATGATGAGGCACTGCTTGCTGAAATAGAGAGTACACACATCGACATTGAAAAATCCATGGAAATCAAAAACTCTGTTTGAGTTAACAAGCTGTGGGACACCAACATCACTGACAAGATTCCTTCCAAATAATTGCCTCTTCTGTGATATTGTAGTATCTAAGAGAAAACGCAGTCTCATATGCACTACACTTATAGACCTTGGATCAATTTGCTTCTATCATCTACAAGAAAACCTGGATTTTTTATATCATGCGAGAGTCTGTAATATCCCTATTTTGAAATACAAGGTTTTGCAATAATTAATCGTATTTTAATATGTATTGGTATTAATTATTATTTGTTGTTCTATGTGAATTATTATTAAATAATTACTATTAATTATTGTTAATGTTAATTGTTTGTACTTATTCTGATTCTTACTATTATTATTATCATTATCATTTTTGTTTTATCACTTCCCGAAGGCCCAAATCTCTCTATTTCTCTTTCTTTTTCTTTCAATTTTCCAGCCAAAACAGCTGCAAGCCCACCTCCTCTTTCATCCCATTTCCTTTTTACCCCGTACCCATTATATTTCCACCCCCATACCCATTAGACCCATATACCCATCAACCCCTTATCATCCCCTATTTATATCATCCTAATCCCTACCCTAACCTTAATCTCCCTTTTATTAACCCTCTTCTCCATCTTCCCCTGCTGCCGTCAACAAACAGCACAGCCGGTCTCCTCTTCATCGTGGTCGTCTCCCCTCTCTGTCATGCCTCTCTCCACCGGCGAGCCTTCGCGGCAACAACCTCCCTCTCTCCACCGTGGGCCTACCCGGAGCTCCACCCGCAATCTTCCTCCCTGGCCGTGATCAGGCCATGCCACCCCCTCCTCTGCTGGGTCCACAACTGAGCCCAATCCACGGCAACCCACGCAAGCTCTCCCATGAGCGCAGTCATGCAACACCCCGTCCTCCTTGCGTAGCCACAACCAGGCCTCCCCCATCACCAAACAACCCCCAGGCCTCCTCCTCCATGGCCGTCACCCCCTTATGGTGTCGCCCATCTCCTCCGCAGGTGAGTGCGAACACCTTCATCGGAGCCCCTTGCAACCTCGGAGCCTACCTCCTCCTCCATGGCCTTCGTCGAGCCACCGACATTGTCTGCACACCTCCACCACTTCCCCATGACAGGCCGAGTCCTCTCCCTCTTCTCTCAAGTTCTCTTTTTCAGTGAATTATTTTATGGTGTGTTATATTTGAACGTGTGTTGCATTTATGTTAAGTGTGTATATATAATGTATGTGTGTGTTGTAAAATGTGGTGTGTATTTATTTAAGTATAGTGTGTGTTTAAATTTAAATGTATGTATATATGCTATGTGTGTGTATGTTATGTGTTATGTATGTAGATGTGTGTGTAGTGATGTGGGTGCATAAGTTCATGTGTATGTGGGTGTGTGCATGAGTGTGTATGTGTATGTATGTAATGTGTATACACGCGCGCGCGCGCGCACACACATATGTACGTATGTGGTGTCTATGTGTGTTCGAGTGTATACCAGTGCGTGTGAATATTTCTATTTGCGTGAGTACATGTATGTTTGATTGTGCGTTATAGCGACTACAGACTCGTTCGTGCGATCCGAATTTGATAACGGGAGATTCGTATTTCTGCCCGTTATAGACCCAATACATTGAAAATTTGAAGACCGACATACGAGACGATCCAGAGATCCAAGCCGATTTGTACAGTGAAGTCCTAATGGCGATTCGGATTCAAAACCGTCTCATATTATATGAGTGTTTGTCTTTATTGTGTATTTCTCTATTATTCGATTGGCTGTGAGTGCTTATCTTGTTTGTTTACTTTAATGCATATGGTATTGTTATCATTTCATATGAGCATTTATTATTCTCTTCTTCAATAAATTTTATTTTATATCTTAATTATTGTTCATGTTCACACCGTTGATCACTGTTTCATGTTCACATTTGT
>JAVJIF010017743.1:0-72414 GCA_038442645.1 Agave tequilana | reverse complement strand
TTTGTTGACAACCACCACCACCACCTCCAAGCTTCAATTGCCAATCCAACCGGAGGAATCTAGTGGAGAATCCGATTCACAATGCTATATGATCCAAGCGAATGACTCCCTTGAGGTACATCTCGGACTAGACTCAATGGTTTACCAGTTCTCACTAGAACTCAATGGACTCACTAGTCCTTTCTCGCGGTGCCGTAACACCAATACGGAGCTCATTAGCTCACTTGAGGTCGCAACTCTACAACTTCTTAATAGAAAAAAGACGGTGATCAACACTTGATCAAAATGGCTCACAAGCACAATTCTATAGCCAAGAAGAGAAAGTAAAAATATTTGGGATTGTGTAGTAAAAATAGCTTGTAGAGATGTAGAGGGAGGGCTCAAGAAACAAGAATTGGACTTTGGATCAAAAAGAAATCTTGTATGAAAAAGCTAAAACTTATAAAAACTTGATCTAAGCTTTAGAAATCTTATTATTGAGTTTTTTCACAGTCTCACTATTTATAGGGGATGAAAACATGAGCTCAGAAAGACAAAATAGAATATAACTATTAAGAAAAATCATAGCAGAAATTCTTCTGCCGGTCGACCGCCAACGGTCAGGTTTTCGACCGTTGGGGATAGCAGTCGACCGGGCGCCGACCAGACCCAACCGAAGCAAATCTCTTGCAGTCGATCGACCGCCCGATCAACCGAATGCACACATGCACTTTGGTGCATGTCGGTCGACCGACCGATCAATTTTGACCTGCCTGGGTCGACCTCCCGGTCGACCGACAAAGGCCAAAGGCAGGGTATGAAAAATCTTTTTGAAACCATTCTTTTCTGATAAAATAACTTTTGATCTTTAATACAAATAGAGTTCTAAGGACTTGAAGAACGTGCGTAATCATGGATCAACACAAAACAAAGTTAGAACTATATTTTGTCAAAATTCTTTTCTAAATCAAAACCCGATTTTTTCGAACCTTGTTTTTCCGAAACTCGACTTTGAAAACGATAAAGAGTATAGTTATGAACTCTTGTTAAAAACGCAAGGTGTATGAAATACGCGCGCGCGCGCGTGTGTCAATCCCAGAAGCTATCAATCTATATCATCTTGGTTTTAACAAACGACTATAAATTCTATCTAAAATATAAAAAGTGAAAATACAAATCTTTGAATAGTCTTCTCTAGTATACTTGATTCTTGAGCTCTTCTATGTGCTTAGGCTCTAGGATCTACATCTTCTTGGCTTCCAAATGTGTGTCTTGTGATGGAGCCGCAATGCAACAAATAGTTATCCTGAAACTTTGTTAAACAAAATGTTAAAAATATAACTACATATGTTTGTTATTATCAAAACTGGGGCTAATGGCTTTGGGCTAACAATCTCCTCTTTTTGATGATGACAAAACACATAGAGTTATCACAAATAATTTGGGAGAGACTTCAAGCGAAGTTCCCCAAACACATGCATATATCAAAATGTGACATAAAAGTTAAATGCATCAATAAAAGCATATGAAGAAGATACGTCAATCAAACTTTTATGCAACCCATCTTTGCATACGAAGAATACAGAATTTTAACGCGTTTGTACAAACGTTTCCTCCATCCATCCAATAGCCTCCAACCTCCAATTACAAGTGGTAGATGGTTGGTTTATAAAGGAAACACTAAAAATATAAATATACACATACACAGAATATATGTATCAAACATATCAGCAGAAAGAAAAAGATATATAATTTCCCAAAGACAATAGAGATATTATAAAATAAATATGTCTATACAGATGCCAACCTCAAAACAAGATACATACCACGTAAAACACATGTCCACCAAATACTGCAATGAACAAACACATGTCCATGTCCACCAAATACTCCAAATACTACATGTCCAAAAATATATAAATAAAGACTCAAATAAAAATAAAAAACACCCTAGATAAAAACATCCAATATAATAATTCCCAAGATAACTCCATAAAATCTCTCCCCTTTTTTGTCATCAACAATAGGGGTCAATCCTCCTGAAAAGTCTGGATCTTCTGGAGGAACCGGTGCCTCGGAAGGAGCTGGAGGAGGTACCTATTATCAAACGGAGGATCCGATATTGGAAGCAGCTGCGAGTGGCCTCTCGGAAGTGGAACAGGCTAAGCGTTCCTACTGTCGGTATCTTCAACACAGGTCTGAAGATAGCGAATAGAGGTACAATATACTGTAGATCATTGTCAACTCTTTACTCCATCCTCTGAAAGTTTGCGGACATCTTCAGTTCATGCTCCCGAAGCTGAGCAGAGAGGCTGAGTAAGGATCAAAAGATACAGAAGAGGCTGAGGAGGATCCAGAAACAAAAGTAGGAATGATAAGAGGGGACTGAGGAGTAGGAACATGCTCTCCCTAGAACGCATCCTCTTTAGAATAGTGCTATTGATGTCAACTGACGGTTCGATAAACCGTTCAGTGGAGAGATCAAATTTTAGTTGCTTTAGGAGGTGGGTGATGAGCATCCCAAAGGGCAAGTGTCGTTTGGGATCAGAAGATGCTCGGAGGCCATATAATCGATAATGAGTTTTGAATGTAAACTCTAATGCCTTTCAGAAGGCAACGAATCAAGAGGGGAGCAGAACTCCGTGCATGATTATTTCTCCTGATTTTGGCAGGAGATTATTGAACACGATCTGGTTAGGACTTGAGCGATGAGAGTATAATACTTCACTTCCTCATTTCTAATAGAGCAGGTATTCATCATCATGAAGCAATAAAGATGAGGGCAGAATCACCGTCAGGATAATCAAACTCATGAAGATCAACATTATAAATATCTACACCCTCATATGAGAGTGTAACAGATGGGCAAATCGTTGTAGAGAAATATTTTATATCCTTGCCCAGAACCCTAAATCTGACGTGATTATTTTGAAATGTCATATTAGAGTAAAAGTATGTACAAGCTCAGGATAGACAGGTTCTTTAATAGTAACAAGATGTTTAAGTGAGCTAGTACTCAAGATGGTAGCAAGATTCAGGTGCTCAAAATCAGCGAGCACTACGGTTCTAACAGAGATAACATGTTTTTTGGAATTACAGAAAATCTGTGAGAGCATTTTAAGAAATAAAAGGGTTTTAATATGATTCAGGTGTTTTACCCTTCTCAGATTTAGCCCTTTATGACATTTTGAGGATAGCAAACAAAGATTTGGCATGAATAATAGAAGGATTTACTAAAAAACTATGAAATTAAGAGGATTTAGGGAGAAGAGAGATTATACCTTGAAACCAAAAAAATCCCCTTGAAAATAACAGATCTAGAGTGCTGAAGAGAGATCTAACAAATTTTTAGGGTTTGATTTTGGAATAAAGGTATTAAGGAGATTAGAGTGCGAGGGGGTGAGGGAAAATAAGAAGGAAGATGAGAGAGTGACGGTGGAGAAGGAGAGAATAAGAAAAAATTTGGGAATTTAGAGTTTTTAAAATGGGTTAACCACAGGCAGACCTGATTCTCGGTCGATCGCTCGGTCGATCGGAGCTAACCAAGAGCAATCTCGGGTACAGCCGGTCGACCGGCTTTAGACCAAATTTTTTTTGAATCTGGGCTACTACGGTCGACCGCCTGGTCGATCGGACTTATGCCAGGTCAACTCGGTCGACTGATCGGTCGACCAGGACAGCCAAAAACAGTTTTAAAAGGTAGGATTTTAGGGCTTTAAAAAATAGTTTTTACTTGTATATTTTCACAAAACATAAAATAATACATAAATCTTATAGGCATGAGAAATGCATGAAACTAAAAAATTTTACATTTTTATTATTAGTATATTAACAATATATTTTCAATAATTAACTCATATATTAAGCTATTAAAATAAGATATTGAAGTCGAATACCCTTTATGGGTTCTGAACTTCTCCTCGTCATTCCTCTAGATAAGAGTTGAGGTACACAGTTGCTATCTTGATTATTACTTAAATATGTTTAAATACAATACCCAAATACAAGATAGAATATTGACATATACACACACACACACATATGATCAAAGATATCTATCAATCAAGTGAGTAGAAAAAAATACTTTATACATGAGCATGCAAATCATGGCTAGTGAAGAATAAAAGCAAAGTGAATAAACTAGCTCAGTTATAGGCAATATACAAAAATAAGAATAGGCATGTCTACACAACTAAAGCATATTACTACAAAAAGAAATTAGCTAATCCTATGCATGCATAGATCTCACTAGAAATAAAATTTTAAGTGGAGTAGTTACCAAACCATGGGTAATCTTCAAAATATATGCCTCTTGATAGCAAAGCATGTGATGGTTGATTCGTTGAATTTCGATGCATCCCCACCAAGGCACCATCTCCCCCTATGTCTTGGAGGAGGACGACACATCTGCATCATCAAATTTAGTGTGTTATTTGGTACTCAAATCATTTTGACTCCTCTATAGGGTTACTCTTTCTCAAACTCAAACATTTTTATTTAGCATATTAACTTAGCATAACAAAATTTTACTAAATGGCCTTTGCGGCTGCAATGTGCACATGTGTACACTTTACCATATATGAAAGCATGTTTATGTTGATGTGTGTGTGCATGTTTTCATGGTGTGCGTTAGATGAATGGATGTATGTTTTCTTTGAATTTTTCCCTTTGGAAATATAGATGCAAATTTGTTCATATCAAAAGTACACTTTTTCAAGGTGGTATCCAAAACATCAATACGTTTTTGGATATCAAAAATTCATTTTGTTAAAAGTAATATTAGGGCTTTTACCCTTATAAGTAAGTTTCTATTTCTCAAAATCCTTTTTATTTTCTCAAAAGAAATGGACAAGTCATTTTTCTCTTTAAAATAATTTCTAGCTATTCTTTAAAAAATCATTTCCTTTTTTAATTTTTTATTTTGTGTAAGAGAAATTTCATACTATTTTGTAATTCTTTAAAAAATTGTGCAAGTTCTTCCATAGTTAAATCATTATCTTCTAAGGAGTTTTCGAGATTTACCTTAGAAGCTTCTTCACAGCTTGCCATGAAGCAAATGTATGCAGCGTTAATCTCCTCTTCAGAATCCGTCTCTGAATCATCCCAAGTGGCTACCATCACCTTCTTTTTCTTATGCACGTTCTTAGAGGTAGTGGCTTGAAGTGAGGGGCAATCCGCAATTAGACGGACCATCTTCTTGCAATTAAAAACAAGGACCCGTCTCCTCCTCCTTCTTTTCAAACTTCCTTGATGTCTTCCTCTTCGAAGTTACTTTGTCTTCCTTTCCTATAAAATATTTTTTCCACTTTTCTAATGAGCAAGGCAAAATAGTCATAACCGTCTTCCGACGATTCTTCTTCATCAAAAGATGATGGAGTAGCCTTAAAAGCTATCTCTTTCTTCTTTGGGGTCTTCCTTTCTTCTCTCACCTTCATTTTCATCTCAGGGGTTTTGAGATTTTTAATGAAGCCGGAGAAGTCCATCTTCTCTCTATCGTTGAGTTTGGGGGTTGTTGTCTTGACTTAAGTTTTAGGAATCTAATGATCTTCTGGATCTTTTGGTCATTTTCAATAGTATCAACTAAAGAAGATAAACCATTAGTGATCTTGGTGAACCGAGTGAGCATCTCATCTATACTTCATTTTCAAGCATATAAAAATTCTCATATTGAGAATGGAGCAATTCAACTTTAGATCTCTTGACTTGCGACGTTCCCTCATGAGTAATGATAAGATCATTTCAAACCTCATAAGCGGATTTGCATTTAATTACATGAGAAAGATCATCATCATTTAATGCTTGTGTAAGTGCATATTGGACTTTAATATTGGTCTCATAGTCCTTAGTGGTTGCTTCGGACCATGTATCCTCATCACCGTGAGGTTTAACAAATTCTTGAAAATGGCCTTGACAACTCTGACTCCTAGGGATTTAAGGAATAGGTTAATTAGACCTTCCAAATAGGGAAGTTCAACCCATTAAATTAGGGTGGGGACTTGATGCTAGATAAGTCGTGTGATGCCATGAAAATAAGTATAAGTGTACAAACAAATAGCAGATGCAACAAATGAATATAACCAAATGAAAGGATCTCCCTAAGGTGGTTAAACCAAAACTAGAGTTAGGCTCTGATACCAATTGAAAATCACCTAGGGGGTGAATAGGTGATGACTATACTAAATGGCAAATAATGTGAAATTAAAAATCACTTGCTATCAGCCTAGAAAATATCAAATACAACTTAAGAAATAGTTGCAAATAAGTAAACAATATTAGAGTGCAAGTAATTAAAGAGAGAGTAGAGTGAAGAGAGAAAGAGTAAGCAATCGTAAACACAATGATTTGTTTTGAGGTTTGAGCTATAGCTCTACGTTCCCGCCTCCAACACTATGAAGGATTTCCACTATGACCGATCTCACTAGATCGCCAACCGTTTACAAGTTCTCACTAGAACTCAATAGACTCACTAGTCCTCTCTCACGGTGCCGCAACACCAACACGAAGCTCACTAGCTCACTTGGAGCCGCAACCTCTATAACTTCTCAATGAAGGAAAACGGTAATCAACACTTGATCACAAATGGCTCACAAGTACAATCCTATAACTAAGATGAGGAAGTGAAACTCTTTGGGATTGTGTAGTGAAAATAGCTTGTAGAGATATAGAGGGAGGGCTCAAGTTAAAAACAAGAATTTGGACATTTGTCTCAATAAGAAATCTTTTATGAAAAGCTAAAACTTGTAAAAACTTGATCTAAGCTTTAAAAATCTTGTTATTGAGTTTTTCTATAGTCTCACTATTTATAGGGGATAAAAACATGAGTAGAAAACTCAAAAGAGCCATTGGAAAAAGACCCAGAAACAGATAAAATAAAATATAGCCGTTGGGAAAAAACACTGCAGAAAATTCTTCTGCCGGTCAACCGGCCGGTCAACCGCTAACGGTCAGATTTCCGACCATCGGGGATAGCGGTCGACCGGACGGTCGACCGTTATTCCTAACCAGAGAGTTAAACTCTCTGTCCGTCGACCGGGCCGGTCGACCGGACCCAACCGAGAGCAAAGCTCTTGCACACATATGCACTTTGGTGTATGTCGGTTGACCGCTTGGTCGGCCGACAGAGCAATTTTGCTCTGCCTACGGTCGACCGACAAAGGGCCAAAGGCAAGGTATGAAAATCTTTTTGAAACCATTCTTTTTCCAATAAAATAACTTTTGATCTTTAAATGCAAAATAGAGTTCTGAGGACTTGAAGAACCAGTGTGTGATCATGGATCAACACAAAATAAAATTAGAACCATATTTTGTCAAAATTCTTTTCTAAATAAAAACCCAGTTTTTTGAACCTTGTTTTTCCGAAACTCTATTTTGAAAACGATAAAGAGTATAGTTATGAACACTTATTAAAAACACAAAGGAGTATGAAATATGTGTGTGTGTGTGTCAATCCCAAAAACTATCAACCGATATCATCTTGGTTTTAACAAACGGCTATAAATTCTATCTAAAATACAAAAAGTGAAAATACAAATTTTAGAATAGTCTTCTCTAGTATACTTGATCCTTGAGCTCTTCTATGTGCTTAGACTCTGGGATCTACATTTTCTTGGCTTCCAAATGTCTGAGTCTTGTGATGGAACCGAAATGCAACAAATTGTTATTCTAAAATTTTGTTAAACAAAATTGTTAAAAACATAACTGTATATATTTTGTTATCATCAAAATTGGGGCTAATGGCCTTTGGGCCAACACACACTACATGCGTTGGACTTATTGAGAGTTAAACTCATCCTTACCTTGCTGTATCATATGAGCATCATCACCATAAAGAAGGGGTAGTAGATAAAATGCTACATATATAATATAAACATATTTGAGATGATGCTCCACACGAGTATCACCAGTCTAGCTTGTTTTTACCATATTGAAGCTCTTTCATGGAATCATTCCCAATCAAGTAGGTTGGATTCTCGCTGTCGGTGAACTCTGCTATGAGCTTAACCCCATCTCCCTTGATGATTCTAGGACCACACTTCTAGAAAGACCCTTATAGTCAATGGGTCAGTGACATTTTTCTTGGACTTTACAAAGCCCAGAAGCACAACTTTACCCAATAGGCACTGAACAGACTTAATCTGATTTGAATGTATTTGTTCATCTTCTTATTGGCATTATCTTACTTTAGAATCTCAATGGTGGATCTTGAGTCAGCATGAACTGAGATAGAAAGTATAAGTTTAGGCACGATAGAGATTTCTGACAAAAAATTCTTTAACCATTCAACTTCTATATAAGTAGTGTCCAGAGCTATAAGCTCAGACTTTATGGTGCTCCTGGCAGTCTATTTGTTTGCAGGATTTTTAGGATACAGCACCACCACTGAATATGAATACATATCCAGTAGTAGACAATACACTGTTGGAGTCAGTGACCCAGTTGGCATGACTGTCCTTCTGTTACATCAGGATATCTAGTGTAAGTTAGATAATAGCCAATTGTTCCTCTAAAATATTTGAATACTCTCTCTAATGCAGTCCAGTATTCTCTACTAGGGTTACTAGTGTATCTACTCAATTTACCTATTGCATAAGAGATGTCAGGCCTAGTCATGTTGAAAATATAAAGAAGTGAACTTATTAATTGAGAGTATTTCAGTTGAGATACAAGCTCACCAATATTCTTCTTCAAAGCAATTAAAGAATCATAAGGTGTAGAAATAAGTTTAGAGTTATAGAAATCAAATTTATGAAGCATTTTCTCAATGCTATGAGATAGACTCAATGAAATTCCATTATGAGCTCTGGATACTTTCATTCCCAGTATCATATTGGCAGGACCTAGATCCTTCATATCAAAATTTTAAGAGATAATGCTTGACCCTTTGGATTGCATCAAGAGAAGTACCAAAAATAAGAATGTCATCCACATAGAAATAAAGAATGATGTAACCATTGTAAAGTTTCTTTGTATAGATGCACTTGTCATACTCACGGATAATGAATCCATAATGTGCAATGACTCTGTTAAACTTCTGATGCCCTTATTTTAGTGCTTGTTTAAGACCATACAAGGACTTCACTAGTTTGCACACTTTATTTTCTTATCCCTCGGCTATGAACCCTTCTGGCTTGTCCATATAGATCTCTTTCTCGATGTCGCCAATCAGGAAAGTAGTTTTCACATCCATTTGATGTATGAATAAGTTATGAATTGAAGCAACTGCTAGAAGGATTCTGATTGAAGAGATCCTGCAATAGGAGAATAGATGTCAAGAAGTCAATACCCTTTTATTGAGTGAAATCCTTGGCAACTATTCTGGCTTTATATTTGTCAACAGTGCCAACAAGTCTGAGTTTCTTCTTAAAAATCTATTTCAACCTATAGGTTTGCATCCTGGAGGAAGGTCAGCGAGAACCCAAGTGTTAATTCTTCATTTTGAACTTGATCTCACTATCAATGACTTCTTTTCAGAAAGGAGATTCAAAAGAGTCAATTACTTTCTTAAAAGAGTTAGGATCACCTTCTACAAGATAGGTGAACAAGTCTTCACCAAAAGATATAAGAGTCCTAGTTGTTTTGATCCTTCTAGACTTAGAATTAGTGGTAGGAGTAAGACTAAAAGAAGGAATATCAGAGATAGAAGGAGTAATAGACGGATCACTAGAGATTCTAGATTTGAGAGGAAAGATGTTCTCAAAATAGACAACATCCCTAACTTTAATGATGGTTTTGTTAGATATTTCACTAATCTCAGAGTTAACCACTAGAATCGGATAACATTGCTATCTAGTGTATATCAGATGAAGATAGCATCAATAGTCTTGGGGCCGATTTTCTTTTCTTCCGTTCCGGTATTGAAGCCTTAGATAGACAATCCCAGACTTCGAAGAATTGAATGTTAAGAGTTCTCCGTTTTCAACGTTCATAGGGAGAAACATCAGAATCTCTTTGGGGAACCCTATTGAGGATAAAACAGGCAGAAAGGAGAGTTTCACCCCAAAGGTTCTTGGGTGCACCTGAGCTGAGTAACATGCAGTTCACCATATCCATCAGTGTTCTGATCTTTTTTTCAACTACACTGTTGAATTGAGGAATGTAGAGAGTAGTTACTTCATGAATAATACCGTGCTCTTCGTAATACTCAGTCATTTCATTTGAGGTATACTCCCCCTACGATCAGATTTTAGAATTTTGATCTTCTTTTCAAGTTGATTCTCAGCTTCGGCTTTGTACGCCTTCAACCAATCGAGAATTTCATCTTTTAATTTAAGAAGATAGGTGTAATAGAATTTGGAGTAGTTATCAATTTATGTCATAAAATATCTTCTACTGTCTCAGTGAGAACTTTGTTCGAGTCACACACATCACTATGAATAAGTTCGAGGGATTCAGATGTCCTTGTGATAAAAGAAAATGATTTTCGGGTATTCTTACTCTGAACACATATTTCACATCTAGAATATGTGTCAAAAGAAGATTTAAGAATGAGATTCAAGTTAATCATTTTCTTGATGGAGTTGAAGTTGACATGTCCCAATCTTTCATTCCAGATATCACAAAACTCAATGTTCAAAGCAACAGGAATGGAAATTTCATTATCAGAAGGATTGATTACTTTGAGCCAGAAAAGGCCATCACAAATAAAGCCCTTTCCAATGAAAGTATTAGACTTGGAGATTAAAAGCTTATTAGACTCTTCAATCCTATAGCCAGCTCTAAGAAGTGAAGACTCACTGATCAGATTCCTCCGAAGTGTGGGTACATGCAGGACGCATTGAAGAGTTAGAGTTTTTCCGGAGGTCATCTTCAGTTCAATGCGTCCAGTTCCCCTTATCTGTCTGATGGAGTTATCTGCCAAGCTCATGTTTCCTCCACGTTGGTCCTGATAGAATTTGAACTAGAGTAATCAATATAAATATGAATATTGGCTCCTGAGTCTAACCACCAGTCCAAGGAGAAGGTGATTGAGGTAATAATAGGAAGAGAAGAATCTAACCTAAAGGAGTTGGAGTTCAGTTTCACCATGTTGATCTTGTGCCCGCCATTTTCTCCATTTTCTCTTAGTTGAGCTTTGACTAGTTCTTTCTTTCAGTTGAAACAATGAGGCACCAAGTGATTAGTTCTCCCATAGACGTAGCAAATCTTCCATCGGTCTTCTGGTCAGAGGTTTTGGGTTGAAGGTGAATGATTAAAAAGGTTTGAACGAAGAAGGGTTTGCATGAGGAGAAGAATGAATGTGATTGGGTTTTTTGAACATCTTGCCCCAGGGATTCATAAATTTACGCTTATACTTATCTTCCACCAAGTTGACTTTGGCTTTTAGATCAGACTTGAATTTGAAATTTTGTCTATGCTAATCTTACATGCTAATTGTTTTGGGGCTTGAATAAGGGTTAGGTCACTTTACTTGTGACGGAGGTTTCCAGTAAAGGCTAATAAGGAAGGAGAGAGTTTATTAATGAGACATGACACATTGTAATCATCGAAGAATGGATTTTCTTTCGATTGAAGGTGTCAGCTATAATCTTGAAATTCATAAAGTTGATCATTGATTGGTCTAGTATCAGACATCATGAACTTATTGAAGAAGGATAGGTGAATTTTTTGATTCCTACATCATCGAGGTCATATTCATCCTCGAGAGCTATCCATAATTCTTTAACACTCTTATATTCATAATAAATGTCATATAGACTATCAGAGAGTGCACTAAGAATCCTATGGAGACAATGATAGTCAATTTTCTCATATTTCAAATAGATGTAGGAGGAAGAAATTATAAGAGGGATTTCAACAGAAGAAGATCCAACAGATAATGGTTTAGGAGAAGGTGCAGAAATAGTATCATCTATGGCTGATAAGAGACCTAAAGTGGTCAACTGGTACTTCATCTGATTCGCCCACTGTTTGCAGAGGAAAAAAATCTCGCATAAAGTTTCCTTGAATCAATTGAAAGTTTACAACGGATTAATACTCCGATTACAAGGGAGGGAGGATGTTGAGTCTTGAATCCTCCCTTTGTTTAGTGCTGGGTTCTTCAAGTGGCGGTGGAGAGTGAATCTTGTTCTCCGTTGACCGGATGACCGTCGGAATCGTCAGGGATCTTCTCTCTGGGTGGTAGAAGGAGTAACACAGCTCTGTCTACCAAAACTCTCAAAGAGAAGGTAGGCAAAGGGCAACTCGTACGCAGCGAGCTTGTGGAAGAGTTTGAGCTCTCTTTCTCTTGTCCTCTTGATCGGCCGACTGTATATTCCTCTCTCTCTGTGTGTGTTCTTCTTCTCTCATCTCTGGATGTCGTCTCGTCTGTGTGCCTGTCTCCTCATAGCGGCGGGGCTATTTATAGAGGTTCCAGGGGTGATCGTGCCCCCTAAAAACGCTCCACAATGGGGGGCTGACCTCCCCGCTATGTGGGCGGCGACTGGCCCCATAACCAGGGTGGTTATAACCGAGACGTGGGCCTTGGACCCTCGCGCCTTGGGGTTGAGACGCGGGTGTCGAGCCCACGCGCCTTGGGGTTGAGACGCGGGTGTCGAGCCCACGCGCCTTGAGGTTGAGACGCGGGTATCGAGCCCATGCGCCTTGATGCTGAGACGCGGGTGTCGAGCCCACGCGCCTTGAGGTTAAGACGCGGGTATCGAGCCACGGGCCTTGATGCTGAGACGCGGGTGTCGAGCCCACGCGCCTTGAGGTTGAGACGCGGGTGTCGAGCCCACGCGCCTTGAGGTTGAGACGCGGGTATCGAGCCCACGCGCCTTGATGCTGAGACGCGGGTGTCGAGCCCACGCGCCTTGAGGTTGAGACGCGGGTGTCGAGCCCACGCGCCTTGATGCTGAGACGCGGGTGTCGAGCCCACGCGCCTTGATGCTGAGACGCGGGTGTCGAGCCCACGCGCCTTGAGGTTGAGACGCGGGTGTCGAGCCCACGCGCCTTGATGCTGAGACGCGGATGGCCATCATTAGCCCTGCGTCTAGAACTTGAAACTCTGCTTTTTAATGGCTTGTCTTCTAATGATTTTTAGACAGCCTACAGAACCCCCTCCAAAGTTTTCGATATTCCGCAGTTAACTGGGACGGATTTCGAAATACTTTGGACTCTAGCTGAATTCACCTCTATGACTGGACTGTTAATGCTCCGGGTTTGATCTTATCTGGAGTTGGTCTTCGTGAGTGTACTGTTGAACTCTTTGAGGCCACCAGAGTTGGTCGTGTTGAGTGTCTAGATACACAGTCTAAACCTCCCCGATTGCTTTTAGTCTGTCATGGACGCGCTTTAAGCCAGGAGTGGACGATCGTCTGCTTGTGCCAGTGTACTGTTGAAACTGATTTGCAGAAGTAAGGACTGAACGCCAGTTCTTTTTGAAGAGCAGAGATAGTGCTGCTTTAAAGACGCGATGCTAGGCCAGATTGGAAGGACGCGAACTTTGGAGAGACGCATCCTTTAGAGTAAGGACGCGACTTTCTGGACGCGGCTATGGCTGTGCTGACGGGGCACGCCCATCAAAGAGGCGCGCCTGTTGAGTGCGAATCCGTGCCATGTCATGAGTGCACCGCCACTTGTTCTGGGGAACCGTCGGGACATCACCTTTTGGTGCGCGGACTTCCCGGTTCATTAAATGATCTGTTCCACGCGTCAAGCGATGACTCGCTGTAGAGCTAATCGAGCCACGCTCCGCGTATCTTTGCAAATCTTTGTGCCTATAAATGGCAACAGTCAGAGAGATATCTCTTCTTCTCCGAGCGCATCTGTTAGGGTTTTTAGAAAAAGGATTTTTATTCATCACTTTCCATTTCTCCTTCATCGGATTCTTGATCACCAATGGCACCCAAGGCCAAGCCAACCGCATCATCCTCAAAGGCGGCCGTCGCCGAGGCCCAGAGGGGCGGTTCCTCCGCGCAGGAAGTCCTCTTCCCAGGTATAATGCCGCTTAGGCTTAACCTTCACCATTAATGGTGGAAGTTCATGGAACCCCTAAAAAAAAACCCTTTTTTTTTTTGAGGAGAACCGTCAGCACAGAATATAAACCGTGTTTGATTCTCAGACGCGGTCTCAGACGCGGTCTTTGAGTTGATAACCAAGGCGCGGGTTTGATGACCCGGTGCCAGTGAGCCCTGCATTTCGGATTCTTCACTTAGAATATTTTTAATTGTGAAGGGTTCGGACGCGGACTTGATCCTTGCGTTCTATGACATCAGGTGCTGATTTTTTATGAATCTTGCACCTGAGCCCAAGTACTTAGAGATTTTTCATAAGTCTTGGTTTTCAAAACGCGGGCTTGATCCTGCGGGCCTCACATCTGGACGCGAATTTGCAGGTCTGGACACGGATTTTGATAATTCCTGCGTCCAGTGTCTCTTCTGCGTCTGGACTATAGTCACTTAACATTTTTTTTTGATAGGATGTCTGATCAAGTGTCTTTTTCTTTTGCAGTGCTACACTTTTCTGCCCCACTCTCCAAGAAGCGCCACTTTGGGCACGTAGGTGGCCCTGACCGTGATTTAATCTTTGCGCTGCAAAGGACTGTACCTGTGACTGCTGACAGGTCGCAGGAGCGCAAGAAAAGGCTCTCCAATGTTGACATGATAACTTTTTGGGAGCTTATGACTGACGCAGCATTCACAACGGATGCTCGCATTCCGCTGGAGAAGCCTGCCTTCTTCTTTGGAGACCATGTCGGCAATGGCGGCTATTCCATGTATGACGAAACTTATAAATGGCTCCGCCGATAGGGGGTAGAAGATTCTTTCTTCCGGACATGGAGAGGATGTACCCGCTGTCTTATCTCCAGCACACGTCCATCCCTCGGAAGATGAAATGGGACCTTTCCCGATATGTCCCTGAGATTACCCTCGGTGACTTAGGCTCCAAAAGGGTATACCGTCATGATAGTCATGATAGGGCAGTTCTCGGCCTGTTCCCTGGGTCGCTCAGGACTGAGCCCCCAGTTGGAGAAACACCAAAACTTGGCACCACTTTCCTCAATGCGTTCATGAAAGTGGAGGGTGATTTTCCGGTTGAGTTTCGTGCGCCCGGGTGGATCCACTCCACTGAGAAGTATTGGTGGTACAGGATGGTGAGCTTCGTCCTTGCCGACCTTAGAGGCTTGTTGGAGCAAACAGATTTGTACCAAGCAGTCAGGGCCGTACAATATGGTATCCCACCGAGCCCTCAAAACTTCTTTGGGATCCTGGAGGGTTACAATCCTCTGACGGGGACATTCTTCACTCCGGTCGGAGAGATGGGCCTTGCCCTGCACGAGTTGCATGAGGTCTCGGGGCTGGCCACAGGGGATTCTCCCTATGAGGAATATGTCCCGACCACTGAGGAGCTCAACCTTATGAAGAAAGGGTCTCCTCAAGTGTACGAGACTTATTGGGAGGTGTTATGTCACTTCCACATTTGTGGTCAGGTAACCTCTTGGAGGTCGGGAGGAGTCAAGCAGCTGTCTTGGGCCAGCTACTTATTTAACGGTGTCAACAAGAAAGACCATCCGGTAACCCGACTGGCTCTCAGCTCCGACAAGGAGATTGACGACAGGATTACGGCTTCTAAAGGCTTCTACACCACGGTCTCGAACGAGGATGTTTTCGAACCTGACATGGTTTTTGAAAGCTTTCATCATCAGGCCCGGATTCCTATCTCCGATCGAGCACTGTTGGCGGGCTTCTTAATGCTGTGGTTGAAGCGCTGTGTGGTGCCAACGCTGCCACATGAAGTCATTGTTGCCGACGTAGTGTACCCGGCGGTGCTCCTGGCCTATGGCAGTCCCATAGCCCTTCTCCCAGCCATGGCGGCTGGCATTCAAAGCGGGTTACGGGCGTTAACCCAGACTTTCTGCGAGGCAGGGAAGGCTGTCGACTCCCATGGCAGGCCGACTGTTGACTCAGAGGGGAAGCCGACGGTGAAGCGCCCCAACCCTCGGGTCGAGCTGCCCTACACGTACTTGATGGCTTGGTACGTGATGCACTGCCCCTCTCTGATGACGCCGGTGCCTTGGAGTGAGGGTTTTGTCCCCTTTGTACAGCGGCTGGAGGGTTCTGACTGGTGTAATACTTACATGTATTACGTTCGAAAGTGCATTCTGTCTGCTTTGAACTACCAGCTTAACCGCTGCTTCCCCGAGATTCCTGGTGCATCTTTCGGGGAACTATATACTGACTCCGCAGGCCAAGATGATTTCACTAGGCTGTCTACGGGGATCTTCTGGTGGTTGATTAACATCCGGCCTGGGTATGTGCTTTTCCGGCAAGGGACTTCATACACGATCGAGCCATATATGCCGAATCGCTTTGCCCGACAGTTCGGATATGATCAACTCTACGTTGGCAACCCCAATGCTCGACTCGCCTTCAGTGGGAACTTGTTCGAAGGTGCTCGGGCTTGGTACTATAGCGTGGCCGGAGGGACGGAAGCAACTTTCCGTCTACCTATCAAGGAGCCAAAGGGCCGCACAAGCTTCAACTTCTGCACCTGGTACTTCCAGGTCAACCAGACACCATCCTTTGTTCCGGAGTATTCATGCATTGAGAGTATCAATGCAAATTTCGAAGCAAGGTTGGGGTCCGGTAAACGCTCGCGAGGCGTCGAGCAGTATCTGAAGGCTCTGAGGGAAGTCGGGAGAGAGTCGAGGGAGGAGCCGCGAGCAACAAAGGCTCGACAAGTGGTGAGTAAGCGTGCTCGAGGCTCTACTTCCACTGCTGATCCTGCCCCAAAGAGGGTCCGGAGAGACTTGACGGCCGAAGTTTCTCTATCCGAAGACATCCCTGCTGGTGTTGAGGAACCAAGGGAAGAAGAGGCGGATGAGGATGATGCCCCCTTAGTCCCTGCTCGCAGGTTGCGCAGCAGGGGCCCCAGGATTGTGGAGGAAGCGGAACCTGCTGACGAACCGACCGCTGCTGACGAGGCCGAGCAGTTGGAAGTCGACATCATGAGCGGAGGTGGTGTTGAGATTCTGGGGTCTCATCTCAGCCCCCGTTTTCCTCAGCTCACGAAAGGAGAGACGAGGCACAGCTACCGGGGGTCGACATCATGAGTGATGTTGAGATTGCAGGAGTCTCAGCTCAGCCCGGGTCTTCCCCTGCTCATGAAAGGAGAGATGAGGCACAGCAACCTGGGTCTCCAAGTGTGTTCATCTCCAGTCTTCGGACAGTTGACCCCAGCCCTACCACTGGGGTAATTGGTGGCAAGGCTCCGGCTACCGAGGCCTCTCGCGTTGAACTGTCGTCTTCCTTATCCGTAGAAGAAAGCGATTTTGAGGATGAGGTCGACTATGGTGACGAACCCGCTCCTCCTGATCCGAGTAAATTCTCACACATCTCGGAGGAGGAAATACATGGGTGCGAGCCGTTGACGGCATCACCACTGGCGGCAGTTACTCCCGCTGAAGGTACTCTTTTCACCTTCTGACTTGATCTCCCTTTTCATTTTGAAGAGGTGATTTTAACATTCTCCTTTTTTTGCTGCAGGGTTGGCCGAGAATATTGAGGCTGCAACCTCCTCGCATACCGAGGAAATGGTGCAAGAGTTGACCCAGCTGGAAGGAGTTGAGGCTCCAGCCGCCGAGATGCCTCCAGAGAAGGCAACTACTGAAATCGGGGAGACTCCCACTCTGCAGGACGAGGAGGCAACCACTGAGGCCAGTGAGACTTCTACTCTGCAGGATTCGTCCAAGAATTCGACATCTCCGGACCTCCAACTTGGTAAGGAAGCTTTGATGTCTTGAATGTTTCTCTTCTCACCATTGTAGCTAATGTTGAGATAATTTGCAGAGAGAACTGGGGGGCTCAGGTGGAGAGTCTGACGGTCAGTGCCCCTCCGAAAGGCCACACAGCTCAAGCCTCGGCCGAGGTTTCTGAGGAGGTCGAGCTCACTACTCTGTCATCAGCTGTGGCGGTTCCGGCAAAGATAGCACCCCCAGAAGCGCTAGTGGCTACTCTTGCTCCTGCCGTACCGGTGGTCAGCCCGACTCTTGCGCGAGAAGAGCCGACTTACATCCCTCACCCCGTGATAGAAAGGGGTCGGGGAGCACCTCGGGCGACGATACTATGGAGTTCCTGACACGCAAAACGGTGCAGCAGTTCTTTGACGCGATGCGATCATGCATCGATTTCATCCTGTCTGGGGGTAGCTCCTTCGAATTCGCCCGGATGTTTCTCGGAAACTTGGTCGAGAACATCAAGTTGGCCGGAGGCCCTTCGCTAGCCCAGGCGTGTCTGCTGGTGGTGGAGCAGGTGGGACAAGACCTGAGAGAGCTTCGATCCCTGGAGGATGCCGGCTCATTCCACGAAGCCCAGGAAACTCTAAATAGGCTCCTTGCTGCTCAAGAGCAAGAGTGAAGAGAGGTGGAGGAGCAGATAACCGATAACACCCGTCTTCTTGAAGGTTTCCAGGCTGATCATCAAAGGCTAGCGGTTGAGTCCAAGGAATCTGTCATGATCATACAGGCTGCAAAGCAGGCTATCCTTGACTCTCGGGCTGCTATAGCCAGGGCTGAGGCCATGATTGTTTTTAACGAACAGAAGCTTGCTACCTCTGAAAAGAGGCTAGCGGAGTTAGAGGCTGCCAAGGCGCAAGTTGAAGCAAACCTCTCTGTTCGTTCATCCAAGTTGGAATCCCTCCGAGTACAGGCGCAGGGATTTTTATCTGAGGCGGATCTGCGGGCCCAAGCTCTCATGGAGGCTGAGAAGGCGCGTCAACATAAGATACATCGCCTTAGAGAGCAAATCCGTTCCTTGGCGAACCAGGACTTGTAGCCTTCTCTTCTTTTCTCTTTTTTGTTGTAAAAAGGAAAAGGGCACTCCATCTACCAAGAGTGTTTGTATCTACTTTTATCATTTTTTTGAATAATAAAAGTCTTCGGAGTTCTTGTTCCATCTTTATTGCCTTGTTGTAGATGAATTCAACTTCTCAAGTCTTCTTGACGAGACGCGGCATCGATTCATAGGAACCGAGATAGAACTAAGTTTTTTCTGATGAGACGCGGCATCAAATCATAGAGAGAGACGCGGTCATCATTTCATAGGAACTTAGGCAGAACTAAGTCCTTTTGCTGAGACGCGGCGTCAATTCACAGAGAGAAACGTGAATCCGTCCTGCTAATGAAGACGCGGTTCAAGTGGACGCGAAGGACGCAGTTTTTGAGTGTGACTCACTGGTCGCAATCCTTAAGGATGCAGCGCTGGGTCTTTTGACTAGGTGCAAAAACCCATCACTACCCATACAGACGCAGCTCCTCTGATGAAGACGCGGTTTGAGCGGACGCGAGGGACGCAGCCTTGCGTATTTTCCGACTAATCCCATAATGGCCTAAGTCTTTTGCTGAGTTAAGTGCTTTCCCTTAAAATGGGCCCCGTTTGCTGAAGGGACGCAACTTTGGGTCACGCGGACATTCCTCTGGAATGCAGGTAGACGTCATTCAGTCTGAAAAGGGGACGCGGATTCCTGGACGCGGCTTTTTTTTTATCTGCTTCTTGATGTAACTTCCCAGGCGTTAAATGCGGCCTGACTTAAAGATTTCATGAGATCTTTGAACGTCAAGTCTTCACTGACGATTGGGAAACTGGGTCGTCCGTTGTTTCCCAAAGCGGTTTGTCCACGCGTCAGTTCTTCATTGGGCTTGGGCGTTAATGCTTTTTAATGCAAAACCAGCGCGGGCGGTTTGAGACCAGCGTCTGCGACGCTTCTCGAAGCAACGTTCCACGCGTCAGACTCCTATTGGACTTTGACGGTCGTGCGGTCATTAAGGCCGACGGTTTTGATTAATGAAGCATTATTGACAGTTATCAGGGGCTGCCTATAAATAGGGGTTCCTTCTCTCCCTTTAACAGTCCATACTGTGTTCTTTTTGAGAGCGAGTGCTCTGAGAGTTTCTGTCTTCTCCCTTCGAGGACTTCACCAGGGGTTTACCTCCATGGATGAAGATGACCCAGAGCTTTCATGCTTCTGTTTGGTCTCTTCAGAAGATTACCACTGTCAACTGATTTCAATAACAGAAAGCGTCTCTCTGAACTCCTTTTATGTCCGCGCTTCGATGCAGAGAGTTACACTCTTAATAGAGGCCTCTGCGGGTACGCCTTCTTGGTTTGGCATGATATTTTAACTCAGCCAGGTTTGAACTTTGATATCTCTTAAAGAGATATTATCATCTGGATGAAGTCTTAGTTGGTGCATTCCTTTTCTGGAATTTGCGCCATCGACTTGAACTTCTCTGGACGCGAGCACAGAAGTCTTTGGCACTTGGCGCTGGCTTTGCTCATGAAGCTCGCGTTTTAAGGCCACTGACTTGGATGAATTCCAACTCGGGTTGAAGGTTTCAGACCCGAATCTTGCAACTCCTGTTCATTCAACAGGGAGATGGCAATTTTTGGCGTCTGATTCTCTTCGCGCCTGGTGTGTTAGACGCGGATGTAGAATATTGGACTGCGTTTGAACCCTGCGTGTATCACAGTTTTAACTCGCGTCTGTTTCTGCCACCGCGGAAGTTTGGCTTACTGCGTGGGTTATTCCCGCGTCTGCAGTCTTCAGCAATAACCGCGTTTGTGACTTAGTCTTCTTCTGTCGAAGTGTACTAAGTTCTGAATTGTCTAATTCCCTTGTTTATTCCTTGCAGGTAGGCTTGATCGTCCTTTTTCAGGTTCGCTGGGCCCCTGGAAGAATATTTCGGCCGGCGAACTCGTTCGATATTCGTCCACAAGGGAATATATTATGGTCCTCGTCATCCACAAGGGAATATATTATGTCCCTGACGGGGACTCAACCCTCGCCAAGGTCTCTTCAGATCCAATGCACCAGTCATGCCTGCTGGCAAGGGATGGTCAGGGTGAGTATGGCGGCGAGGGGGTTACGGTGGGTATGGTGGCAGATAGCATCCCCTTCCTCTCTCACCCCAGAAGTGACATCGAGGACTCTCCATGTCTGCTGGATGACCTGCTGGGGAAAGAGATGCTCATGAATGAAGGGTTGCAGGGCTTTCTGCTGCCACCGGACCTCAAGAACACCATTGCTCTTAGCTTAGTCAGCTAGGGCTCTTTCGATATTTACATCATGCATCGTGGTGCAACCAGCTTCTGATCATTGCCACAATGTCTGATTCTATTTTGGCGCCCTTCCAAACATCTTGCACTTGGAATCAGATGCGGCTTCAAGGAGTGAGTACGGCCTCTGAGAGAGAGAGGGACTTCTTTGTACTCCTTAAATGTAACACTCAATCTTATTGTATAAGAGAGCGTTTTGTATCACTTTCATATGCCTGGATATAAATAAAAGTGACATTTTTCTTTCTGCCTCTTTCTATTGTCTTGAACCTTTTGTCTTCAGTTGGACGCATAGAAACAGAAGGACTTTGACTTGTCAAAATTATGATGATAATCTTAATAAGTCAAATTTTGTAGGAAAAGATCCTATTTCAGGAACTTTCACAATACTGTCAGAGGTGTAATATTAACTTGACAGGGATGAAATAATGTTGTGGACCTGTCAATCTATAAAGGAGAATGACAAGTGAAACTCGTACCCCCAGAGAAAATGGGCCTTTTTCAAGGTTTAGGATTCACTTGATTAAGTTTAGCTGGGGAGTTGAAGGAAAACACTGTTAATGGTGTAGTATTATCCTAACAATGTTTTTAGGTAGACTTGTTATTCTGTTGAAGAGAGTAACAAGTGAGACTAGACTCGCAGGGAATCTAGGAAAATCTTTACCGTTAGAGGTGTGATATTAACTTAACGGGTTGAATGAAGTCTTGTCAGAAGTGTAATGTTAACTGACAAGAATGTAAGTCAGAGGTGTGATATTAACTTAACTCAGAAGCATTTCAGTCTTCGCCCAGGAAAACTGAAAGTGTCACTGACATAGGTGTGATGTTTAACTTGACAGTGAGGGTAATGCTAGAGGTGTGATGTGGAACTTAGCATTGGTCATCTCAACTCCTATACGGAAGTTCGAGGGAAATTCATTGTCATAGGTGTATTGTTGAACTTTAACAATGACTTAGATGCTAGAGGTGTAGTGTTAAACTTAGCATCGTTCATTTCAGCTTCGATATGGAAGTCTGAAGGAAAGCGACTGTCAGAGGTTTAATATTAACTTGACAACAACTTGATTACTGTTAGAAGTGTAATGTTGAACTTAACAGTAATTTGTCAGAGGTGTGATGTTAACTTGATAAGAATTAATTTGCGATACGAGCAATTTTGAGGTCCTGTCATCCTATTGATGAGAATTGACAAGTGGAGTTTGGGATGTCAGAGGTATAGTGTTAACTTGGCAACAACTGTATTTTGTAGACCCACCATTCTGTGGATGAGAATTGGTAAGGGATTTTGGAGGGGAGAGTGGAGTCAAGTCCACTTAGGATTTTTAGCAAACCCTCAGCTATCAACGGATTTGAGGTGCCTTTACCAACTACCGTTTGAGTTGGGCTAGCCATGCTATTCCCCTTAGTATGATGAGTTGTCGAAGACTTATATTGGGCTTAGAAGCCAACATTTTCCTCTATCCTTGGCCGTCGGAGGCGTTGGATCAAATGAAGAAGCTCTTCTTGTTTTGATCAGAGGTGTAATTTTGAACTTGATCGGAGGAGGAGTACTATTAAGGATAGTACTTCTTCAAGAATCTGCCATTGATCGGCATCATGAGTGTATCGCCATTTGAAGTTATGAGGCGATACGATCCATTTGAGTAGACTGACTCTACTACGAATGGTCCTTCCCATTTGGGTTGGAATTTACCTTTTGTCTTGTGCGTCATCACCATGGGTCTTCTGACGGCTAAGACTAGGTCGCCTTTCTTGAAAGTTCGCACTTTAACTTTCTTGTTGAAGGCTCTGGTAATTCGAGCCTGGTAGAGCTCGATTTGCTATTGGGCCTGCAGACGCTTATCGTCTAAGGCTTCCAATTCTTGGAGTCGCTGTCGATGCTTCTCCTCGGTTGTCACCTCCGCTGTCAAGGCGACGCGTAGAGATGGGATTTAGATTTCCAGTGGAAGCACGACTTCGCACCCATAGACCAAAGAAAATGGCGTAGCTTTAGTTGGGGTTCGCACAGTTGTGCGGTAAGCCCATAAGTATTCACCCAACTTGTCGTCCCAGTCTCGTTGACTTTTCGAGACGAACTTCTTGAGAAGCTTGCCAATAGTCTTGTTGAAAGCTTCTGCGAGACCATTAGCGGCGGGGTAGTATGCCGTTGAGGACACACTCTGAATTCTGAACTTGGCACAGAATCTCTGGAAAGCCTGGCTGATGAACTGGGGTCCATTGTCATGGATAATTCATCGAGGCATACCGAAACGGTAAATAACGTGATGTTTCACGAACTTGATCACGTTAGACGATTTTACCTCCTTCAAAGGGATGGCTTCGGCCCATTTAGAGAAGTAATCGGTTATTGCCAAAATAAACCGATGTCCCTTTGATGATGGTGGGCTGATAGGACCAACTACATCCATCCCCCACATTTCAAATGGCCAGGTAGAGGTCGTAGAGTGGAGGTAGCCTGGTGCTTGATGGATGAAATCGCCATGCACTTGGCAAGCGTGACATCTTTTAGCATAAGTGACGGCGTCGGCAATCATCTTGGGCCAATAGTAACCCAATCTTTGGAGTCGATGTGCCAATTTTGGGCCGGGTTGGTGGGCTCCACACATGCCGTCGTGGGCTTCTTTCAATACCTCTTGAGCCTCCTTTGGTGAGAGGCACCGGAGTAAGACCCCGTCATGCGATCGACGATACAATATTCGCGTAATCGCATTATAGTAGAATTTGGGGGCTTTCCTTCGAATGGTAGCCGCTTCTTTGGTGTCCTCAGGCAGGATGCCATACAAGACATAGTCGATATAGGGGAATCGCCAGTCTTTAAGCTGTGGCCCGGTTGACAATTCCAGCGCTTCCTTGCTTTGAGAATCTCCCCTTGACTCTTGATAGTGCTTGAGAGTAATTCTCGGGCAATACAGGTCGTGGCTGTAGACGAATATCTTCTCCATTGCTCCAGCTGGAAGAGCTAAGGAGGCCGCGAGGGACGCCAGTGCATCTGCATGCGCATTTTGCCTGCGCGGTACATGATCGATGTAGAAGTTTGTGAACCTCTCGGCCATGTGGATAGTTGCGTTGTAGTAGGGTACTAGGTCTTCATGTCTGACTTCGTACTCCCCGCGAACTTGGCTGACAATGAGTTTAGAATCACCGTATGCCTCGAGATTTTTAACGCCAATCTCATCGGCGAATTGCATCCCAATCAAGAGAGCGTTATACTCCGCTACATTGTTGGAATAAGGCTCAGTTAATGAGACGGCTCGGGGAATCACATAATTCTGTGGGGAGACGAGTACTACTCCTACCTCCGCTACGATGTGTCCTTTTGGGCTTGTTCTGGATGCACCGTCAAAGAAAAGCTGCCACACTTGACTTTCGAACGATGTCTGAGTTAGGCAGGCTTCAGCGACTTCATCTGGGAGATCCTCGTAGACTTTGGCTGCCCTTGGATCTGGGTGCTCAGCTAAGAAATCTGCCACCGCTTGTCCTTTAATGGCCTTCTGTGGTAAAAAGTGCATTTCATATTGAGATAGCAATATGGCCCATTTTGCCAGTCGGCCATTTAGCGATGAAGGTTTTGTCATGAGTAACCTCAAGGGGTTGACTTTTGATATGACATTTATAGTTTGGCCTACCAGATAGTGTCGCATTTTCTAAATGGCGAACACTAATGCCAAACATTCCTTCTCGATCGGGTTGTACCGATGTTCGGCTCCGATCATTGTTCTACTCAAATAGTAGATTGCTTGTTCTCGTCCTTGATCATCATTCTGAGCTAGTAAAGCTCCCAAAGAATGATCCATTGCTCGAACGTACACCGGAAAGGCTTTCCGGATACCGGAGCTGCAAGGACTGGTGATTGAGTGAGGTATTGCTTAATTTCCTCGAATGCTTGTTGACAAGCGTCGTCCCAAATGAACGAGACACCCTTCTTCATCAGCTTAGCGAAGGGTTGGCATCTTCCGGAAAGGTTTGAGATGAACCTGCGGATGTACGCCAATCGTCCTTGCAATCCCCTGAGCTCCTTGAGGCTTCTCGGGGGTTGCATCTCCTGGATAGCGCGGATCTTTTCCGGGTCCAAATGGATTCCTGTGGAAGTTACAACAAATCCTAGGAATTTGCCACTGACCACCCCCAGGAAGGACTTGGTGGGATTCATCTTCAATTGATGAGCCCGCATGATATCAAAGACAACCTTCAGGTCAGCTATGTGATCACCCTTAGTGCGGCTTTTTACCGCGATGTCGTCAACATAACACTCCACCGTTTTGCGTATTTGCTGATGGAAAATGGCATTCATGGCCCTTTGATATGCTGCCCCCGCATTCTTCAATCCGAAGGGCATGACGGTATAGCAATATACCCCTAGAGGTGTCCTGAAGGAGGTATGCTTTTCGTCATCAGGATACATCTTAATTTGATTGTATCCTGAGAATCCATCCATAAAGGACATTCGTTCGAATCCACAAGTATTGTCAATCATGACATCTGTGATTGGCAATCGGAATTCGTCTTTGGGGGCAAGCCTCGTTTAGATCACGAAAGTCGATGCAGATCTGGATCTTCCCGTTCTTCTTGGCAACTGGGACAATGTTGGCTACCCAGTCGGGATGTTGTTCTTCCCTGATGAAGCCAGAATCAATAAGTTTTCTGACTTCTGATTGAATTGCCTCCATTATTTCTGGACGGAACCGTCGCTGCTGTTGTTTGACAGGTTTTGCGTCCGGATTGATGTTGAGGCGGTGCATAGCCACTTGAGGATCAAGTCCAGCATGTCCTCGTAATTCCAGGCGAAGACGTCTATATACTCTTGTACAAGAGATATTAGATCATTCCTCTCCGAAGGTGACAGGCCGTCACTTATGAAGATGAGCTTAGGATTGGCCTCATCTCCTAGATTGACTTGAACAACCTTGTCTTCTGTGGGTGGCTCGCGCTGTTCAAAGCGGGTATCCCAAAGAGTATTTAAATGTTTGATCCAAGGATCTGTATCAGATTGGATCATTTCTTCATCTCCGTCTTCCAGGTGGCTTGTTGAAACTATGTTCACTGAAAGTTCTCTGAAGATGTTACCGACACTGACATCCGACTCCCACGATGACGTGCCTGAAGAGTAATTATGACCTGATGGCCCTCCAGAATCAGAGGCTGATGGGATCGGAGTCGATACATAGCCCAACCCCCGGCGTGTCCGATGATAATAATCGGGGGCTTTCCCTTTCGGAACAAAGGATCGAAGTAGCGTTCTCCTTCCTTTGCCGAAGTTCAACCCGGGTCTGTTGGTTAGATCGTACCCCATGCACTTCATCATTTTGAGCGCTTTTGGTTCATAATGACCGAACTGAGGGGACTCCTCCTCGCCTTCCGATTCATCGCGGGGCGTTGGTTCAGACGAGATTCGCCCAAAAAGAATTGGTTTTTGGCCTTTCCGTCTGGCTGGAACCATAAATATAGATTCTTGCGCATTACCATTCTCCTGGTATGTCCCGAAGGATGATTTTACTGGTACATGCAACGATGTTAAAGCATCCATTGCCGACCAGAGGTCATCATCTACATCAGTGCTAGTATCTGACGGCACTGAATCAGAAGCAAACACAGAAAGATACGCTAAATCTAATTCTTCATTAATGTACCATCCGCCTGCATCATCAGCGGAGGTATTATCAACATCGGGCTTATTAATGCCCGTCACAGGTGGGTCCAGCTCTCACACGCACTCATCTTCTTTTTCGGGCTCAGTGTCAGCCTCATTACCAGAGTCTGACTCCTCTGGTTGCGGGACTTCATCTATTTCTACAGATTCCTGATATAGGAGGGAATCCGTGAAATAATTCTCCACTCCCTTGAACGGATGCCTCTCGGCAATCAACGTTCGCGCGTTTTCACTCCCGTCAATGTATTTCATGACTTGGTGGAGAGTAGAGGGAACGATGGAGTTGCGATGAATCCACGGTCGTCCCAGCAGCAAGTTGTAGGAGGTGTCAGCATCTATGACGTAGCATGTCACCTCTGACCTCAGATCTCCAATCTGGCATTTGAGCTTGACCTTCCCCATCGGACGGGTACTGTTGGCATTGAACCCATAAATGGTCGTCTGGGTAGGGCTCAAACGGTGAGTAGGAATCCCGAGATGTTGCATGACCCGGCGAGGCATGATGCTCAACGCGGACCCTGGATCTACTTGAATGCGGTTCACTTCAGACGATCCAATATACCCCGTGAAGTACAGGGGTCGATCATGCTTCCCTTTAACCTGCATATCATCTGCTGTGAAGGTAATGCAGGGAGCATTTGGGGAGGTGTGGAGGCAATCCTCTACATCTTCCTCCTTCGACACCTGGGTCATGAAGACCTCAGCATTAGCCAGAGCTTCTTGTAGAGCTTCTCTGGTCGACTTTGATAGTCTAAGAAGTTCATACAAGGTAATACGTGTCGGGATGTTGGCTAGTTGAGCCAGGACATCAAAGCGGTAAGGTGTCGTGAATCCTTCCGCTACACCTTTCGAAAGAACTCGAGAAAACCGAGTTTCTTTCTGTTTCTCCATAAGTTGTCTCGTGGAGGGCTTGGTTGGCTCTACAGCTGGTTGTGGAGGGGTTGCCGCCGTTTCGCCATACTGCTTCAAGTACGGCTGTCCCGAACGGGTTCCCGCCATCGGTTGGTTAGGCTCCGCGGCCAAGACTATTGTTTCCTCCTCGGAATCGGTTAACGAGGGAACATCAGTCTCGGCTTCTCGAGAGGAGGCACACACCACATTACAGGATGAAGCCTTTGCCTTGCCTTTGGATTTCCTGTTGGTCACAGTAGTCCATTGCTGTTCATTGACAAGGTCAGGGTGGACCCACATGATTTCCCCTTGAGGTGTGGGGACAGGTACCAAGCCTTTCTCTTGCTGCTGGTGAGGGTCTGTGTTGACCACTCTCCGCTCTCCTCTTGGGATATGAACTACTCCAGAGGGTGCCGGAGGTTGTCTTCCGAACTGGAGAACTGACGTCACATTGGCCGTCACCTTCTTCTGCTCTGGTCGGAGTTTTAACACCTCCGCGTCAATCAGAGCTTGAAGGATGTCCTTGAAGACGTAGCAGCTTTTGGTAGGGTGCCCCAGCATCCTGTGGTACAAGCAATAAGTGGGATTGTCGGTCTTGCCGACTTCCTCGGGGCGCCTAGCTTCAGGGAGCTTCAGTCGGTTGCTCTTGTTGAGTAGTTTAAAAAGCGAATCGACATGTTCATCCTTGAAGGAATACTGCTTGTTGGCCCGTGGTTGGCTTGAAGAGCCACCTCCCTTGACCAGTTGAGGTTTAGCAGGAGATTTGGTTTATGCTGCCAAGTTATCCTTCCTTTTGGCTTGGAGGGATGTGTCTGGCGCACGCCTTGTCGACCTTTCCGGCCTGGGCTTACCTTCCTCCGCTCTGACGCGGGCGACAATCTCCTCAGCCTGTTCACCTTGTTGGACTAATTGCTTCCAGGTGCGGCTTTCAGCAACTCCTATTTGAGCAAGGAGTGAGGTTTGGAGATTGTGGCGGCATGTTTCCACCAGGGTAGCCTGGGTCATGCCGCTTGGACACCGGAGTGCCACGTTCTGAAATCTTTCCACGAAAGACTTGACGGACTCTCCCTTTCGCTGCTTGTTGGCTAAAAGGGTAGGCATATTGACCTCCAAGTCATCCTCGAAGAAGCGTGTTAAGAAAAGCTTCTCCAAATCGCCCCAGTTCTTGATAGAACCTTCTGGGAGCTTCATGAACCATTCAAAGGCCAGCCCTTTCAGGGTGCCGATGAACAGACGAGCCAGGATAGCATCGTTATCTACTACATTCCTGGTTTGGGATTTAAAGTAGTAGATGTGTTGGTTGGGTGACCCTTTCCCATCGAATGCTTGAAGGGTTGGAGCCTTGAACTTGGACGGGTATGGAACCAAGTCTCATTCAGCAGGATAGGGCCGGACCACTCCAGCTTCTTGGAGGCCTTTACGGTTGGTAAGGGCCTCGAGGCGTTGCTCCAATTGACTCATTCTTTTAGCATGAGCCTTTCCCTGGTCTTGGTCGCCTTTTACTTGCGACGAGGATTTGGACGAACTAGAAGTAGATCGCTGCCTCTCCTCAGAAGGTTCGGAAGATGAGCTTCCTCCCTTTCTCCCTTTGCCCTTCGTCTTTTTAGGAGGAGATTTCCTCCTGTCTTCGAGCAACTGTGCAAGCATCTGCTTGAGGGAGTCGATAGATTCTTGCTGAGAAAGAATCATATCCATTTGTGCCTTCTGGATTTGTTCTAAACGTCTAGCCGTTTCCTCAGGAGTGCCTATCATGTAGGCGGAGGCCTCCTTCTCAACGGAAGAGTTTGAAGCCCGTGATTCCGCTACGGCGGAGTGAGAATCATTCACTTTAATGCCATGGGCTAAGGCATTATAATCAATCGGGGGAATGGCCCCAGTCCGGGTGCGAGTGTGTTGATACACTCCTTCCGGTTCAGAGTCAGACTCATCCGAGCTGACTGCAGGTTGTTTTTCCTTGCTCCTGCTCGTCATATTCGCAGTGAGCTCTGGGTACTCAATGTCAGAGAAGGTTCTCCTTCTGTGGGAGCGCCTTCTTTTGGCTGACGGGGGAATCAGGGTCAGCTGTCTAACTAAAGACTGCTGGTGCACGCCTGATCCGCAACGGCACTCAGAAAGCATATGGATGAGCCGTTGGTCGCAACATGATGAAGTGACCTGATTGGCACTTCTTTTCTTCGTCAAGTAATCCCTCAGATCCACGGGAGGGGGATCGAAGAGATTAACCTCGCAACGTCGAAGACGGGAGGCATCCATATGCTGTACAGCATGGACGCGGGCTTCAGGGACGCGATTTTCGCGTCGCGGCTGTAAGACGCGCGTCTGGCGTCTCTATTGGGACGAGACGCGATTGGGGTGCTGCCGCTCGGTGCGTCGGGGCAGAGACGTTTGAGAGAGGATGGGCTGCTGGGCCCCACGCCTATGGGCGCGTGCCTCTCGCGCTTGACGAGGCGCAGAGGCTTCACCTTAGCGTCTGGTGAGTTGGTCTTCAGAGGATCTAGCTTGAGGAGTCTTGCGTTTGGGCTGCCAAACGCGGACTTCTCGTGCTAGACGTGGCGCGGGCAAGGTGCCAGGTTGTACGTCGCGTCCAGCCTCAGTCGGACAACCAGAGGTTCCAACTTGTAGCTGACGCGCACGTCTCCTCTGTCGACGCTCAGCGTTTCGGTTGCGTCGTGGAGGTGGAGAGTGACCAACGACGACCTGATGCTGAACACCAGAGATTTTGATCACGCGGGTCTCCTGAGAGACGCTGACGCATGTGTTCAGTGCTGTGCGGTTGATCGCAGCGGCAGTTGTGCCTGAGATTACGCGGCCTTCTGAGAGGCGTTGGCGCGTGTATCTTGCTTGGCACAGTTGGCAGCAGCAGCGCCCGAGAGAGCTTCAGATCGGGCTTCGGGGCATTCCCCGTCGAGACCCTGCGGCAGACGCGGGTCCTGGGGCTCTTGGAGCCGGAAGAGAGAAACTCTTCGTACTTTGCCTGGTCAAACTCGACAACGAGCGATTCGACCATCTTTCCCTCACGAAGGACGTCATCTTGCGCCACGATTTGATCATCAGTGACAAATGAAGTCCCCAGCGGAGTCGCCATCTCTTGTTTGCAGAGGAAAAAAAATCTCGCGTAAAGTTTCCTTGAATCAATTGAAAGTTTACAACGGATTAATACTCCGATTACAAGGGAGGGAGGATGTTGAGTCTTGAATCCTCCCTTTATTTAGTGCTGGGTTCTTCAAGTGGCGGTGAAGAGTGAATCTTGTTCTCCGTTGACCGGATGACCGTGGGAATCGTCAGGGATCTTCTCTCTGGGTGGTAGAAGGAGTAACACAGCTCTGTCTACCAAAACTCTCAAAGAGAAGGTAGGCAAAGGGCAACTCGTACGCAGCGAGCTTGTGGAAGAGTTTGAGCTCTCTTTCTATTGTCCTCTTGATCGGCCGACTGTATATTCCTCTCTCTCTGTGTGTGTTCTTCTTCTCTCGTCTCTGGATGTCGTCTCGTCTGTGTGCCTGTCTCCTCATAGCGGCGGGGCTATTTATAGAGGTTCCAGGGGTGATCGTGCCCCCTAAAAACGCTCCACAATGGGGGGCTGACCTCCCCGCTATGTGGGCGGCGACTGGCCCCATAATCAGGGCGGTTATAATCGAGACGTGGGCCTTGGACCCTCGCGCCTTGGGGTTGAGACGCGGGTGTCGAGCCCACGCGCCTTGGGGTTGAGACGCGGGTGTCGAGCCCACGCGCCTTGAGGTTGAGACGCGGGTATCGAGCCCACGCGCCTTGATGCTGAGACGCGGGTGTCGAGCCCACGCGCCTTGAGGTTGAGACGCGGGTATCGAGCCCACGCGCCTTGATGCTGAGACGCGGGTGTCGAGCCCACGCGCCTTGAGGTTGAGACGCGGGTGTCGAGCCCACGCGCCTTGAGGTTGAGACGCGGGTGTCGAGCCCACGCGCCTTGGTGCTGAGACGCGGGTGTCGAGCCCACGCGCCTTGAGGTTGAGACGCGGGTGTCGAGCCCACGCGCCTTGATGCTGAGACGCGGATGGCCATCATTAGCCCTGCGTCTAGAACTTGAAACTCTTCTTTTTAATGGCTTGTCTTCTAGTGATTTTTAGACAGCCTACACCCACCTCTTAAAGTATGTGCCGAAGAATCTCTCCGATTTAACACCCTTAAAATGATCAGGGTTGGTCATAGTGACATGATATTGCTACCTGAATTCTGTATTTCAAAATTATTTGAAAAACGTTAGAATGTAGTTTGTGTTGGTAGATTTTAAATTTGGGTTTGGATAATAAAATAATATATAGTTCTTCTTTAATTATATATCAAATGATTCTAGAAAGAAATACTTTGTGTTAAGCAATACTAAGTTGCAGAGGTTAATCAGTTTAATGTGAAAGTTATTTCTATCACAGCATTAAAGTTGCCACTTTGCAGACTAATTAATTACTAGTTAGAAAGAGATAATTAAACTAATATCTTAATTAATTATTCGTAGCTTATCAGTAAACAAATAACGCACTAATTAACTATTATGCAGGAATAAATCACTATGCTTGCAGAATGATAACTTTAGACAAGATCCTATTGCATGAAATCCTTCTAACTAACTATCAAGTTATCTAACATGTAAGAGATAAATATTAAATCAGGTTAAAGGAATCTTGCAATAAGATAAGATTTTACAATAATATGTTAAGATAAGATCTAAATAGTTTAGAAAGATCTTATAAATAATTTTTATAAATCTTATAATAAAATGATTTAATAAAATCTTTAAGAATAAATGAATTTTTTTTAACAAATTTGAAGAACTTTTAGTAGAATTTAGATCTTGAAATTTTGGTTTTTGTGAAAAAGGATTCAATAAATTTGCTTTTGAAATTTTTGACAAGAATTAAATGATTTCTATTGCAAGAATAACTTTAATAGCATGGAATATGTAAATAATTAATTGTATGAACAAGTATTGTATTAAAAGATTTATTGCATGAAATATTATTAAATAATAATCTTTCTTCTAGATTGTGAGATATATAAAATAACTTTCTAATTTTCAAAATATGCAACAAATCAAAGCATAAAATTTTAATTAAATTAAATACTTGTTCTAAGCATGCAACTAATATAATAGAATTAAAAGAAAAATTAGATTGCTGGCCTGGGGTGATAGTCATGCGAAGCACTGCCTGGTCGATCTCTCGTCTGGACCTTAGAATGACCTCCTCTCCTAGCAGTAAATGCTCTCCCGGTAGTTCAACAACACTCAGCTCAGGACGATGAGATAAGCCTCTGCTCAGATGGAGATTTCTTGCCCAGAAATAAAATGAAAATTCCAATAGAATTTTGTAATAAAGAATTGTAGAGGAGGGAGATAAAGTGAGGACGGAATAAATGTAGCTGTTATTACTTGTACCAGAATGAACTGCAAGAAGCAGTATTTATAGCCTCTCGGAGTCCAGCGATTGCAGCAGCCCTCGCTCCAAATCTGCACACGTTCATGCGGTTCGCGATACACGCGAGCAGATCAGAAGTATTGAGTCAAATCGAACAAAAAATCCCGAAAAATCTCAAACTGAATTTTTTAAATAAAATGACCAAGATCAAAACAAAAAAAAAAATTCAGGTTCAAGAGCCCCTGAATTGAAGTGCATTTGTGCCCATAGGTTGTGGTCGCGCGCCACCCGAACCTGGCCCGATTCGACGTGTGCGGGCGCGTGTGGGGAGTGTGGCATGACCAACCTATTCATAACAATAGGTATAAGAGGAGTTAGTATATATACTACTCAATTTCCCATCGCCTATCCAATGTGGGACTAAAACCAAAGCCAAATGAGAGAGAAACTCAAGTTTTTCCTTCAAAATTAAAGCACATCCAACACATAATAGTTCTACTATGGATAAAAAAGAAAAGGAAAAAATAACAGTACTAAAGGGAGGTTTGTTAGTCAGGGCTAGTTGGTTGTTTTGTGATTAGGGTTGGTTTGTTGTAGATTGTTGTTATATTAGACTGAACTCGTAGTTAGGTGCAAATAGCGAATAATAAACTCTTTCAAGAGTAGTTTTGAACTTGGGATAAAGGGGAGATTTCTAGGAAAAGATTGAGACATTTTCCCATTGTGATTTGAACCCAATAGAGGCTAGGGTCTCCTCTTAATTACTATCTTTTCTCAAATTATAAAATATTGCGATTTTGTGCCTTCTTTTAACTAAAAAAGAAGGATAATCTTTGGTAGTTTTTTTGGTAAATAAATGATTCCACACTCAACAAGTGAAAAAATGCCCTCCCAATATGCTTAAACCGGATCTCGCAGTCGCACAGAAGAGTAGACTCAATAAACTCAATTATAACTCCAGACGCACCTTCATTGATTTAGAAACCAGCCTCAACATTGTCCTTACGAAACACATGACTAGCCCAAAAAACTCTGATCCATAACTGAATATCTCTATTACGAAGATACCTAGTAACATATGGTAGTTGATTAGCTGTTGTTCTCACTTCAGTTGCTTCTTCTCCAAGATTTGACAGAAGGCATGTTTAACTCACTGAAACAGAGGGAAGAGAGAAGGAAGAAGGAAGAAATTTGGGGTTCAAGAAATCGGGGATTCTTCTGACCTCTGATATTTTTCTCATCGAGGAAGAGAAGGGGAAGAAGCCAGAAGAAATCAGACCTAGCGGTGACTCAAATCGGCAGTGGATCTAGGCGTTTTTCTTCCTAGATTTTCTTTCGCCCAAAATCGATGTGAAGACGAGCGGAGCACGGAGATCTAGGCGCGTTTATTATTTTTTAATTCGCCCTCCTTTTCTTTCTCTTATTTTTTGAAATCACCTAAAGGGGGGGTGAATAGGTGACTAGCTAATCTAATGGTCAATTAATGCGGAATAAAACTATTTATGCAAACTAAAAATACTTAAGCTAAATATACGAAGTATAACACAAGAGTGTAGCCGAATTTGTCGTGAAGGGCTCTGGACTAACTCCTCAAGATTCCTCTAGATAAGAGTTGAGGTGCCGCGTTGGCTCTCTTGATTGAATACAAGTGCTAGCAAACAATCCCCAAGCATATAACAATATGAGCACAAATATATATCAAGCATATAAAGATGAAAGCAATATAAGCATGCAAGATATAAATAAGAAGAGAGAGAGAGAGAGAGCAATCGCAAACACGGGAGATTTGTTTCGAGGCTCGAGCACACTTGCTTTACGTCCCCGCCTTCAACACTATGAAGGATTTCCACTAAAATCGATCCCATCGGATCACTTGATGCCGCAACACCTTCAAGCTCTTTGGACTCTCTAGTCCCTCTCTTGTTCCCGTAAGAATAACACACCGCAAGCCTACTAGCTTGCCGAGGCCGCACCTCTACAATGAGCTCTCACTAGAACTCGAAACACCACGAACCCGCAAGTCCGCCTCCTCAAAACAAGAATGAGAACTTTGGTGATCACAACAATTTGATCACCAAAAATCACTCTCACAATAACACTCCTATAAGATAGATATATCAATGGATAGCTCAAGTGTTTGCGAGAAAACTTGGATTGAATGTGGTGAAAAACTCAAGAAACTCTTTTGAAAACACTCTTGATAAACTTCCTTTTAAATTGAAAATATTTGCTCTCAAACTAGTGGAGAAAACTTCTGAAATAGATAGAAAAAAATTAGGTTTAAAACTCTCAAAGAATCTTGTTTAAAACAGTTCAAGAAACCCCCATTTTATAGGCCTAGAAAAAACTAGCCATTGGGGCCAAACATCAGCCTGGACGGCTGTCGGTCGACCGGCCCGGTCGACCGCCAACGGTCAGAAATCCGACTGTTGGATCCTCGGTCGACCGGCCTGGTCGACCGTGGCCTGGAACAGAGAGCAGAGCTCTCTGTCGGTCGACAGACCTGGTCGACCAGGGCTTTCCAGAGAGCAGAGCTCTATGGACGGTCGACTGGGTCGATCGATCGGCCCTCCAGCCAGACAGGCGTGCACGTTCTGTGCACGTCGGTCGACCGACTCCTAACTCGGTCGACCGGCCCGGTCGACCGGCAGAAGCCAGAAACAGGGATTATGGGTATTGAAAACTTGACTTTTTGACTTAAATAAAATCCCATAAAATCTCTAAAAATCTACAAAAATAAGTTCAATATAATGCTTTGATAAAAAAACATGTTTGAGTAAAATCAAGAATGTTACAAACATTTTGAACTATTTTTGTAACTTAGAAATTTTGGCTCAAAATAAAAAACCGTATTTTTTCAAAACTTCTCCAAATACAAAAACAAGATATTTTAAATACTTTCAAAGTATAGAGTGTATGGATATGATCCACTACACATACATGATGAAATATCTATGTTTTTGACAATAAACACTAAAAATAGTTTTGGTTAAAACACATGTATATATTAAACTCCAAAAATCAAAACGGTATTTTTCCAAAATGAAAACTCTTTTGTATTTTTTCAAAATAAAAACTCTTTTATGAAAACACATCTAAATCTTGTGTGTGAGTGTATATTGTATACTTGAGCAATCCACCAACTATTCTATCATTTACATTTTATCTAAAAATAAAATCTTAACAAAAAAAACCTAGACACAAGTCTTCTCTTGAAGTCTTCACTTGAAGTCTTCTTCTCCTTCTTGACCTGATCTAAACTTTGATCCAAAGAGTTAGACTCCTCTTGAGTACTTGATGTGGTCTTGATGCATAGGCTCTTGAATCAAACCGTGTTACCTCCAAAACTTGACTTTAAATCCTTTGTTGAAGCTAAACACCTACTAAGATCTTGATCATAAATCTGAGACTAATCAAACACAAGATCATTAGTACTATAACTACATGAGTTAATCATCATCAAAACTAGAGTGATGGGCCTTTGGGCCAACAATCTCCCCCTTTTTGATGATGACAACTCATGGAGTTATATATGCATGGATTAAAGTAAAGCTTCAAAGAAGCTCCCCCTTAACTCATGCATAACAATAAAATAATAAGATATGACAATGAAGTACATGAAACTAAACAAACATATATGCATCAATAAGGTGAGAGACAAAACACAAATCCAAAATCCTTTTTCTAAAAAGTTTTCTCCCCTTTTTGTTTAAACTTTCAAAAACATAAAAAAAAATGCATAAACACAATGCATAAACATACATAAACTCAATATATGCAAGAACTCAAATATGCATATATAAACTCAAAATCTTTCTCCCCTTTTGTATAAAGCAAGGAAACATAAACATGCATATGGAAAAAAAAACATGCATATATACTAAAATACTTCTCTCTCTTTTTGTTAATCATCAACAAAGAGGTTAAAGTAAACACAAAACAATATTTTCTCCTTTTTGTCCGAAACAAAAATCAATAAAGGGGTGAAATCAATAAAGAGATATATGCGATATACATTCATGAAGAGGAAGACGCTAAGTTAACTTCCCTACATATATGCATTACATGAAGAAGGGATGACAAGCCCTAATTCACATAACGCATATTATGCAATGCATAAGTGGAGATGTGAAACTCCCCCTACACACGTGTATCGCATAAAGAAGAGGTGTCAAGCTCCTCAATATAAGATGTACTCAATATGAATCTATATGTAGAAGAGATGTTAAGCTCCCCTTGCATATAGGCACAACATATCAAAACATTTTTAACACAAATTTTTATAATACTAAAACAAATTTTACAATATCATTTGTACATAAATAAAATTTTTTTAAATCAACAAATCAAGATATCACAAGATATAGATACCATATGAAAAAAGAAATTTGTGATACCAATTGAAATTGAAAGATTGAAACATTTTACATTTTGATATCAATGAAAGAAATTATTTTGATACCAATTTAAATTTACATTAAATTTTGATATTAATAGAAATACATGATAAATTTTGATACCAAGTAGGTAAAATATATTGATACCAAATGAAATTAAACCCAATTGAAACATATTGATACCAATTGAAATATATGGAAACCAATTAAATTAAATAGATACCAATAGAAGTTTATTGCAAATAATGATATCAATAAAAAATACCTATTGAAAATAATGCATAAGCTTATTAAAATACCAATTAAGATACCAATTGAAAATCAAGATTTGAATTAAACTTAGCATAAACATACTTTGTGCTTTAAATATGTAATTATCTTGCAACTCAAGCACAAACAAATCATATATATGTATGAAAAGAGAATACCAATAGAAATTGATATTATATGAAAAGAAGCATACATATATTGAAAACAAAATATGAGTATATAAAAAAATATCAATTGAGATACCAATTGAAAATATGATGTAAATCAAGTATATAACTCATAATAAACCACCCTTTTTCATGCACAAGATAAAAGATTTTCAATAAGTCATGCAAGGTATGCTCGCCCATCCGTCCGCCCATGACGAGGTTGGTAGGGGTTTTCAAAAACTAGAGTTTGAAAATATTTTTATTGTGAAAATACTACCAAATGAAGAATAAATAACTAGTTAAAAGTAATTTTTGAAAAACTAGTTAAAGATCCTTCAAATATGAAATCAAATCATATGAATCCATAAAGCATGCTAAAAACACAAGAATTGACACTCAAAATATATATAAGGCTCAAAATATCTCATGAAAATAATGTCATGAGTAAACAAATGAAATGTGAGTGTATCATAATCATGTGAGTAGCATTTTCATGAACTTAAGCAATATGGCTCAAAAACATCAATCATGTGAAAAACATGAAATTTATTTTTCATATAAAGATGAAAATCATAAAAAAAATTCATTTTTCATCTAAAAACAAACTTTTAGGTATATGTATGTTTTCAACAAAAATAGCATATACATGAAGTAAAACATGTAAATAGGCAAAATAAGTGTAAATGAGGAAATCATCAAAACTAGGCTATACATGTGCATGTAGTGAGTACAGATGAACAATGAAGTGCAAACATATATGAATCAAATATTGCTCACTACTTGTACAAGTATATATCCAAGTTTTGATAAAAACTACATCTAAACAAGTATTCACCACATGAAGCATAAAATATAATGATAAAAATAAAACATGCTAAAATCATATATGTATATATTAAAGCATGTTAACAAAAGGAGTTTAGAGATAGTTACCAAAACATAAGAACCATACTCTAAATCTTCAAAACATGATGGTTGTCTCACCAAACCTCCTTGATAGCGGTGCATCAAATGTGTGTCCATCAAGTCCATGTGCATCCACCATCAAGGCACTAACTCTCTCACGTTTTGTGAGAGCCCGCACCTACATCAAATACAAAAGGTGGGGATTTTGGTACCCATTTTCTTTTGGGTCCACGAGGGTTAGCATTGTAAGGAACCTAAACATTCTTATTAGCAAAATTTAAAGAATTTATCCTATCATAACAAAATCTTACTAAATGGCCTTTGCGGCCGCAATGTATACACTTGTACACTCTACTATGCGCATGTGAATGAGTATGATCATGACGTGCAGAATGTGCATATGCATGTTGTGGGTGATGTGCATGAGCATGTGGAGCTTGTTTCTTTTGAAACAAGAATTCCAATCTAGAATGGTTAAATGCACATTTGCTCAAAGTTGAGCTCAAACAATCTATTTTATTTTCAAAAATTTAACTTCATTTTTATCAATAATAGCATGTAAAGCATGATGAGAATGAGAATCATTTTTCTTATTATTTTTAAAAATATTTTCTTTTTCTTTTTCAACAATTTTTCTTTTCAAAGAAGTATTTTCATGCAAAGCAATTTCCTTTTGTTTTTTCCACCAAAACAATTTCATTTTTCAATGAAGTATTTCCTTCACAAAGATTATTCAATTTAGAAAGTAAGGAAATATTCTCATTTTTCAAACTTTCATTTTCTTTTTCAATGCATGCAACTTTTTGTTTAAAGGAATCATTTTCTTTTAACAAGCAATCAAATTTATTTTTCATTTTCTTGTTATCCTTTTAAGCATGTCATATTTTTCTAGAAGTTGTTGACAAAAAGATGCAAGTTCATCATATGGCATATCAACATCCTCTTCTAGGCCGGATTCGGTAGTTACCTCAAGGGGGTTATCCCCTTGGACTATGTAGCATACGTTGGAAGCTTCACTTCCAACATCCGAGCCGCTCCCTGCATAATATTATTCTTTTTCGTCAAGAGAGATGATGGTGTTCCAAACTATAAAAGCCGAGTCAAGATTAGAAACCCTACATAAATAATCATTATTTAGGGTACTCTTCAAAGCATGAATGGATTTTGAGTTAGCCTCAATATACTTGCTATTTGAACAATATGAATCTTTAATAGTAGCAAGATAAACATGAATGCCTAGGCCTTTGAGGTACATAGACATCTTAACCTTCCAAGTTTGAATGTTAAGAATGTCAAAAGTAGGAGGTGACATGAAATCCATGTGTGTGTACAAATATTGTGATTAGCTATAAAATGAGGATTTTTTAACTCTAGGTTGTTAGACCCAAATCAAGAGCACTTGGCTCTGATACCAATTGTAATCACCTAGAGGGGGGTGAATAGGTGACTAGATAATCTAATGGTCAATTAATGTAGAATAAAAACTATTTATGCAAACTAAAAATACTTAAGCTAAATACACCAAGTATAACACAAGAATGTAGCCGAATTCCCGTGAAGGGCTCTGGACTAACTTCTCAAGATTCTTCTAGATAAGAGTTGAGGTGCCGCGTTGGGTCTCTTGGTTGAATACAAGTGTTAGCAAGCAATCCCCAAGCATATAACAATATGAGCACAAATATATATCAAGCATATAAAGATGAAAGCAATATAAGCATGCGAGATATAAGCAAGAAGAGATAGAGAGAGCAATCGCAAACACGGGAGATTTGTTTCGAGATTCGAGCACACTTGCTCTACGTCCCCGCCTTCAACACTATGAAGGATTTTCACTAAAATCGATCCCATCGGATCACTTGGTACCGCAACACCTACAAGCTATTTGGACTCTCTAGTCCCTCTCTTGTTCCCGCAAGAACAACACACCGCAAGCCCACTAGCTTGCCGAGGCCGCACCTCTACAATGAGCTCTCACTAGAACTCGAAACACCGCGAACCCGCAAGTCCTCCTCCTCAAAAGAAGAATGAGAACTTTGGTGATCACAACACTTTGATCACCAAAAATCACTCTCAAAATAACACTCCTATAAGATAGATATATCAATGGATAGCTCAAGTGTTTGTGAGAAAACTTGGATTGAATGTGGTGAAAAACTCAAGAAACTCTTTTGAAAACACTCTTGATAAACTTCCTTTTGAATTGGAAATTTTTGCTCTCAAACTAGTGGAGAAAACTTCTGAAATAGATAGGAAAAAACTAGGTTTAAAACTCTCCAAGAATCTTGTTTAAAACAGTCCAAGAAACCCCCATTTTATAGGCCTAGAAAAAATTAGCCGTTGGGGCCAAACATCAGCCTGGACGGCTGTCGGTCGACAGGCCCGGTCAACCGCCAACGGTCAGAAATTTGACAGTTGGAGCCTCGGTCGACCGGCCCAGTCGATCGTGGCCTGGAACAGTGAGTAGAGCTCTCTGCCGGTCGACCGGGGCTTTTCAGAGAGCAGAGCTCTCTGGACGGTCGACCGGGTCGGTCGATCGGCCCTCCAGCCAGACTAGCGTGCACGTTCTGTGCACGTCAGTCGACCGACTCGGTCGACCGACTCCTAGCCCGGTCGACCGGCCCGGTCGACCGGAAGAAGCCAGAAACAGGGATTATGGGTATTGAAAACTTAGCTTTTTGACTTAAATAAAATCCCATAAAATCTCTAAAAATCTATAAAAATAAGTTCAGTATAATACTTTGATAAACAAATATGTTTGAGTAAAATCAAGACATTGTTACAAATATTTTGAACTATTTTTGTAACTTAGAAATTTTGGCTCAAAACAAAAACCGTATTTTTTCAAATTGGTTTTTCCAAAACTTCTCCAAATACAAAAACAAGATATTTTAAATACTTTCAAAGCATAGAGTGTATGGATATGATGCACTACACATACATGATGAAATATCTATGTTTTTGATAATAAACACTAAAAATAGTTTTGGTTAAAACACATGTATATATTAAACTCCAAAAATCACAACGGTATTTTTTCAAAATGAAAACTCTTTTGTATTTTTTCAAATTAAAAACTCTTTTATGAAAACACATCTAAATCTTGTGTGTGAGTGTATATGGTATATTTGATCAATCCACCAACTATTCTATCCTTTACATTTTATCTAAAAACAAAATCTTAACAAAACAAACCTAGACACAAGTCTTCTCTTGAAGTCTTCACTTGAAGTCTTCTTCTCCTTCTTGACTTGGTCCAAACTTTGATCCAAAGAGCTAAACTCCTCTTGAGTACTTGATGTGGTCTTGATGCATAGGCTCTTGAATCAAACCGTGTTAGCTCCAAAACTTGACTTTAAATTCTTTATTGAAGCTAAACACCTACTAAGATCTTGACCATAAATCTGAGTCTAATCAAACACAAGATCATTAGTACTATAACTACATGAGTTAATCATCATCAAAACTAGAGTGATGGGCCTTTGGGCCAACATATTTTCCTCTTCCCCTCTTCCTTCTTCTTCTCATCAAATAGTTGCTCACCGGAAGAAGGGAAGAACCCTCTCTTCCTCCCCTCTCTTCCGGGAGCCAAACAGCCCGAGTTCGATTTCAAATCATTGGGATGTTGAATTTTTGGGAGAGAGGAGGCGATGGTCTTACAATAAGGGCCTTCAACTACAAGCCAATGTAACTGAGCCCACCTTGTAAGGCCTAGGTGAGCTAAAAGGACAAAGAGTATTATTAAGATAGTAAAAACCTTTTTTCAAATTAAATAAATAAATAAAAGAGAGTAAAAACCCCTTTTATACCCATTGATAAACCATATGTAAGACTCATTTCAGAAAAGTGGTATGCTGAATCATTTATTGAACTCATCCACTTTTGCTCTAGTTACTATACTACTGCTCGGAGTCTGACTTGACCATCATGGGGAATTTAGTTGGTACCTAGACCCAAAACCTAACGAACTTTTTCTTGGAAATCAAGTTACATCCACCGAGCCAATTAAACACCCATATCTCAACCAGATTCTGACCTCAGACCTACTCCTTGGGGGCTGAAGCCCTTTGTTTTTATGCTTTATGATAAACTCAAATTGTTTTTTCCTATTTTTTTACTAGTACAGTGCATGTGCCATGCAAATGTTGTATTTATCATGGTTATCGTAAGTACAATGAGACTCTTAATTATAAATATGAATTCAAATTCGAATATTTTATGTTGTTTAAATTAGATTATATTTAAATGGAGATCTATTTATCTAAAGATTGACAAATTGATACATATTTATACATATTTATTCAATATAATTTTACAACCCTCTATCTAGATACATTTATAGTTATAATGTAGGGATACTAGAAAAATAAATTAGAGAAAATTAAATATGTAGAACTTACTGATAATTTAGTTTTAAACCATTATAAATTAAAGACTTGAGTTTATAGAAGAAAAGATTATCTTTTTCTTCTAAAATTAGCGAGAAGATTAAACATTATATTGTGTTAGAGTAATGAAAAATATGTTTTCATAAAGAAAATTTTGAATATGTGAGTTTATTTATTTTTAAAACAAAGTATAGTTATTTTTCTAAGAAAATTGAATTTATGTTATATTTTAATATTTAATTAAATTAGATTGATCGTTATATAATTAATTTTATAGTTTTCATCTCATAATTACATTTTATATGACTTTCAGGTATATTTAATAGATACATAACCTTTTTTCAATGCCCAATAAACTCATTTATGGATAAAAAGATCTATCTTTCAATAATTATATTTATTCATAGCAGTTAATAACAATTATAACTTGATCCACTCTCATGTTTCCGAAATAATTATTTAAAATTAGGTTAGAACCTTTTATGAAATCTTTATTTAAAAATTAGAGTTTTAAATTAAAATAGTTATAAGGAGTTTCAATTTATTAGAATAGTTATAAGAAAAATTGATTCATATCAAATCAGAATTCAAATTTAATATAAATGAAGTTTCAATTTTGTTGGGATTCTTATAAGAAAAGTAGATCCATATCAAATAGAATTAAATTTAATAAGAAAATTCATTATTAGATTAAAGTGTCAACTTAAGTTTTGACTCAAATAAAAGAAACCTATCAAATAAAATAGCGGTCCAATTAGGACATCAAATAAATGAAAATAAAGAATAGAAAAATCAAATATCTAAAAAAAAGGAATATTTCGCTACAACCACTACTTTGTTTCATAATTAGAAAAAACTCTGTGTTATAATTTGATTCATTACAGCTTCATTCATGTCAACGTAAATTGATTCCTCTCAACTACCGCTTGTTTATATATTTTTATTTCTTATTTTATCCTTTTCCATTGCACCTGACGTTGCTCTCCCCTTAATTTGACACTGATGCAGAGTAATTCGCGGGTCGACTTGTGCGGTCAGGTCACCGTGGGGGTTCCAAGGGGACAGGGCAGAGCCCTTGAAATTTTTTTTTGCGATCGATTTTTTGCATATCTCGTTTTGTTCGTGCTCGCGATGAGTTCTGTGAGGACTGAGTCAGAAATAGGGTATTTTGTGAGGACTGCGATCACTCACAAAAACTCAAAAATAGGGCATTCTTTGAGGACTGCAACCATGATCGCAGTCCTATTTTAGGACTACGATCTTGGTCACAGTCCTCATAAAGACTCAAATATAGTACTTTTTTCGTGAATACTGCGATTATGATCGCAGTCCTCATAATAAAGACTCATAAACATGATATTTTTGTGAGGACTGTGATCATAGTCGCAATCCTCATAAATAGTGCATTTTATGAGGACTGCGATCATGATTGTAATCCTCAGAAATAGTGCTGCAAATATTTTGTGAGGATTGCGTTCATCGCAGTGCTCAGAAATAAGACATTTTTATGAGGACTGTGTTAGATCTAAATTTATTCCATACAAGATCTACACATATACTGTAAGTCTCTTTATCATGATCAAAGGGAAGCAGGGTTTTAGGCATACCTGATTCCATCACGAGGATGCCGAAGATTGCACGATTTCGAAGACGCCGGAGTTGAGGGAGAGGATTCTTCTCTCCAGCTACCAAGTTCTCTTTATCCTTAGAGGAGATGAGAGGCCTCCAAGAGCGAGATGGTTATTGTTGTTGGTGGAGAGGGAACCCTACTCATGGTATATATAGCATCAAGAAACTCTAGTTCAACTCATCATAAATCTAGGCCCTTGATTTATAACACGAGTTCCACACGTGTAGATGAGTCCCACATTCTAATTTAAATACACTCATGGCTAAGTGTAATTGAAAACGTGTCTAGACCCAAACCATTTAGGTTTGATCAATTCTTCAATGGGTCAAACAACATAGGTTAAGTGGGCGGGTGCAAATATCCAATTGACTTAATTAGGCCCAAAATAAATTAGACTTTAAAACATAATAAGTCTAACAATCTCCCACTTGGGCCAAGCAAGTCATACTGAATAGATATTATGCATAACTTTATGACGTCAAAACTTTAACCGTCGATAAATCACGTTTCAAAACAATCTGGTCCATTAAGTGTCCTGCCACCGAACATGGCTATCGTTACCTTCTGTATAATCGAGGTAGGACCTTCCACATCACAAGTTTCAGAACCCCTAACGACATAGATCAAATGTGGACGTGTGGCATGGAAATGTCCTCTGATCAAATAAAGTACAATTCCAACTGGTTTTCACTTTATGACTCCAACGAGTCTAGCCTTATGACTCCAACGAGTCTCACTTTATGACTCCAGCGAGTCTAACTGCTAATTCAACAAACTCAAATGCGCAAAAGTAAACTTTAGGAAAAGCAGTTATAAATTTATTTATCAGAATCAACAAATATCCATAAAGTGCACTTAAAAATAATGTCTGTTACATCAAATTATCCACTCCCACAAAATCAGGATATCATAATGACTAGTCATCCCCATATGAGCAATATGCTCTAAGAATAGGTGAAAGTCTTTTAATAAGTGGATCTGTAATGTTAAGAATAGTGTCATCACTATCAACAGACAAAATATGATTCCGAACTTTATCATTGATGACAAGAAACTTGATGTCGATATGCTTCGACTTTGCTGAACTCTTGTCACTATTGCAGCAGAGCTTTATAGCTCTTATTGTTACAGTGTAGCTGTAATGGCCTCTCGACTAAATCCACCATCTTCCTACAATAAGAAAAATGTAACATGAAGTGGACTTCCTATCGTCAATTCATCCAGCATAATATGAATCTGTGTATCCAATCAGCTGCAACTGATCAGATTTCATGTAGTCTTCTATGGATATTGCATTACCTTCTTCGCAGTCTTCTAGAGAACAATCCCATGATTGATCAAGTATCTGCCAAGTTTCTCAATGGTATATGCTATGTCTGGATGGGCACAAACTTGAACATACATCAGACTTTCAACCGCCGATACATATGGAATGTCTTTCATTTGCTCTTTCTGAAGGTCGTTCTTGAGACATTAGAGTAAACTCAACTTATCTCCCTCAGAGCAATTTTTCATGCCACATCTATCTAGCACCTTATCGATATAGGCCTTTTGTGATAAACCTAATATTCCACGTGTCCTGTCACGTTGAATCTGAATGCCTATCACAAAAGAATTTTCTCCAAGATCTTTCATCTCAAAATTCTTTGAGAGAAAACTCTTGATCTCAAGTAGAAGATCTATATCGTTACTTGCTAATAGAATGCCATCCACATATAGCACAAGAAATATAAATCTACTCTCTTTAAATTTATGGTAAATACATTGATCAACTATATTTTCCTTAAAATCAAAACCGGATATTACTTGATCAAATTTCAAATACTATTGAAGGGATGCTTGCTTTAAACCATAAATGAATTTCTTTATTTGCAAACTAAATATTATGATACCTTCACTTTAAAATTTTCTGGTTGCACCATACAGATTTCCTTCTCAATACTACCATTAAGAAAGGCAATCTTAACATCCATTTGGTATAACTCCAGGTCAAAGTGAGCCACCAGTGTCATAATAATCCTAAAAGAATGCTTCATGAAAACTAGGGAGAAAGTCTCCTTATAGTCAATGTCCTCTCTTTGAGTGGATCCCTTTGTGACAAGATGTGCCTTATACCTTTCGACATTACCTTTCGAATCCCGCTTGGTTTGAATACTTATTTACAACCAATCGGTTTCTTTCCTTCAGGCAACTCTACTAAATCCCAAACAACATTGTCCTTTATGGATTTTAACTCATCTTTCATGGCATTTGACCACTTAGTGGAGTGAATGTTGAGTTTGGCCTCATTTAAGGATGTGGGGTCATCCTCTAGCCTTATGTCAAACTCATGCTATTGGAGATAAACTATATAGTTATTTGTAATGACTGATCTCCTCTTCCTAGTTATTCCTACTTGAGGTGGCTTACTTTCTTACAGAAAAAGTATGCAATGACCTTAGGCTACTTTTTCTGCACTTTTGCCACTTAGGATCAACCACTTCAGTGATGTTTATATTCCTCCCTTTAGTTTCACTTTCCTTTTCTTATTAGAAGTTTACCCTGGATGCTAAGTGAGCACTGACTTTATCAGGCATAGAACCCCTGGTAGTTATAGGAATAGTGTACTTTATGACCATTAGACACATCTTGTAAGATCTCTCCCACTTACCATAATTGACCTTTTCTTTACTGAACTTTTATTAGTGATAATAGAGATCCATCAATCTTTAAGGAGTACTCTAGGTGCATGAATTTAAGAACGATCATTTTCATGGTCTTACCACTTCTTAAAGTTTGTACCATTCAATTTAAACTACATAAGTGTACAATTCTCATCAGTTTAACATAAACATTACATTTAATAAAATTCTACTGTAATAGCCATAAAAAAATGAATTTCAGAAAATGCAACCAGTTTAACCGATAGAGCTGCCGGTTAAACTTTCAGAATAAGTTGTGTCTTTATATGCCAACACTGTACTGGCCCAATATAGATATCCTAAAGTTTAGGTCCTATATAAGAGAACAGCCTTCCTTTGGGCCGACTGTCACTTTATAGGATTGGTCCCAAAGTTTAAGTAATCTATATTGGCCATATAATATATGTAATGACCCGGCCATAATGACAACCTTCCCTTGGGCCGATTGCCACACGCATGTGCCACATAAATTTATGCATCTGAATTCTTGTTCCGCCATCGGACTAGTTGATGAGGGTAATGCAATATGGGCCTATAGTGTGACAACCTTCCTTTGGGCCGATTACCACACACCAAGGTTCTCCCACTTGCATTATCCACATCAAGTATCCGAAGCCGTACATAATTCGGCCAAACAATAGTCTTCCTTTGGGCCGGCTATTGTCCGCATGAACTATATACGCAATTAAATAAGCTCTTTTATAAATTCTTTAGTTTGAACATGTATATATCTTTATCTGTGTGTTATCAACTGTAGTAAACACTAATATTCATCATGCAAGACAATATAAGCAATATAAATTGATGATAAAGCGGAAGCATGTAAGGGTACACATAACCATGAAAAATAAACACTTCAATGCCTTCTTTATGTCAACTAACTACTGTTTTGTCATGTATAATTCCTGTAATACTGTAGTGTTCATCAAGAGCTTCGAAACGGCTATTTACATGCCCAAAACAGAGGTCGGATGAGCCCGTAACGGCTAATTGAAGTTTTTATTGACAAAACGGGTCTGCAGTGTTTATCGGGTCTGAATCAGACCTGACCCGCAATGGTTAAGTTATGGGTTTCCTTAATAGGACGGGTTTAATAAACTGAATAAAACCCGATTAACTTCATGTGAGATTAGTTGGGATTAGGTTTCTTTATTTGAATAGAATTCTACCACAAAAATTTTCTTAATAGGGTAGAATTATATCTCATCCCTAACTCAAAATTAATCTCAACAATCTTAAATAAATTTAATTTGAAATTGATTAGAATTAGACTTCTTTATTAAAGTAAAGTCTTAATTTCAACTCTAATCAAACTTAATAAACAAAACAAAGGCCCAACACAACTTTTTTTTAATTTTTTTTTAATAACTGGACGCGCGCAGCATGGAGGCATGTACATGCCTACATGCAAACGCTTGCTGGCTGCATTCATGCAGGCAATGCTGATTTTTTTTTTATTTTATAACTTAAGGCTGCCATGCATATTCAAGGCCTGCATGCCAAAATTCAAGCCTGATTCAAAATAAATAAATAAATGAATAAATAAATAAATAAAATCAAGGCCACATCCATGCAGCCGGTGCCACATGCATGTTGGTGGATGCATGTAATCATTTTTTTTAACAGAATCAAATAAAAGAACACACAGATTTAAATTATAAAAAATATATACATGAATTTAATTTAATCATCTCCAATTTAATTCAATTATTTGAAACACAAAAATAATCTTTATTGAATTAAATCAAGAGATTGATTGTAACTTTGATAGATCGAGATCAACAAATTTACTTTATATCCCGATGATCCGATAAAGAGGTGGCTCTGATACTAATTGTTAGATCTAAATTTATTCTATATAAGATCTACACATATATTGTAAGTTTCTTTATCATGATCAAAGGGAAGCAGGGTTTTACGCATACCTGATTCCATCACGAGGATACCGAAGATTGCACGATCTCGAAGACGCCGGAGTTGAGGGAGAGGATTCTTCTCTCCAGCCACCAAGTTCTCTTCTTTATCCTTAGAGGAGAAGAGAGGGCTCCAAGAGAGAGATGGTTATTGTTATTGGTGGAGAGAGAACCCTACTCATGGTATATATAGCATCAAGAAACTCTAGGTCAACTCATCATAGATTTAGGCCTTTGATTTATAACACGAGTTTCACACGTGTAGATGAGTCCCACATTCTAATTTAAATACACTCATGGCTAAGTGTAATTGAAAACGTGTCTAGACCCAAACCATTTAGGTTTGATCAATTCTTTATTGGGTCAAACAACATAGGTTAAGTGGGCGGGTGCAAATATCCAATTGACTTAATTAGGCCCAAAATAAATTAGACTTTAAAACATAATAAGTCTAACAGACTGCGATCATAGTCACAGTCATCTATACTGTGATCATTTTGTGAGGACTGCGATCATAATCGCAGTCCTCAGATATAGGGCATTTTCGAAGCAGTTTATTTTTTTTGAAACAATTACTTAGGGGTATTTTCGTCTTTTGTCTACGCTTGACACATGAGCACATATCCTTAAAAAAGGAGATGACTGAAGCGAACAAAATTATGAAGCTGAGTTTTTTTTCTTAATTACAGTTTGACATAGGGTGCCGAAAAGCACCCCAAAAAAACTAGAATAAAAGAAAGAAATATACAAGAAAAAAATAATGAAAAACAGAAAAAATCAAGAAGGAAAGAAAAAAATAGAGTAGAAAAGTGTGAGGGATTCAAGAAAATGAAAGAAAGAAATCCGTAAGAAGAAAAAAATGTTGGGAAACAAAGAATTTTACGTGAATCTTTGAGCTAAATTGAGACAAGATCCATTGATCGAATCACATGGATAATGGTTGGAGTGTGATCCATTGGGATGAACGTGGTATATTCACATGCTCAATTCTATTTCTGAATAAATGAGATATTCAAGCCGAAAGTTAGCCTAATTCAATAGCTAAAGGGCACTGAAAGAAACTAAAATACTTTAGTCTCACATTGGATATGGTGTGAAAAGTTAAAGGGTTTAAATATGAAAAGATGAGAACAAAGGGTGTGCCTTTTGGTACTTGGACTTTTTGTGCGCGTTTGGGGGGAAACCATGCCCACACGGGCACGTGTTGCCGTCGCCCGCCCTGTCCCGACGCTTGTGCCGGGGCCCGGGCGCGTTTTGACTAAGGGCTGTTTGTTTCGCCGTAAAAGGCGTAAAAGTCCGTAATTCGTAAATGACTTACAACTCAATTACAACTACGGCGTTTGTTTGGACCGTAATTCGTCAAAGACTTACGCAACTCAACTATCACTTAATTGCAACCCAATTACCACTCACTTACAGCCCAGTTATAGTTAATTTTGTGGTCATACAATTTATATTATTTTTCTGTTAATATTAAATTTTTTTAATATTTAACATTTTTAATATTTATTTACAATGTTAAAACTTTTTAAATCACCAAATAGTTAATTTTGTGATCAACTTTTTCACTAACGACTTACATATTATGACAACCAAACACTGTAAAATACAATACATTTTCTCACTTACAACTTTATATTTCCAACCAAACACCATAAAACTTACATACATGTAACTCATTCACAACTGTAAAAGACTTTACCAATTACGACTTATGAATTACGGCCAATTACAACAACCAAACATGTCCTAAGCTGCACCCGAGTCAGACCAGGTGCATTGGAGTGGTTCAGATATGAACTGTTGCAATGGTTCAGATAGAACAGTTGTGGCGGTACGCAGAACCGTCACAGTTGCTCCCTCCAACAGGTTTCCCAGGAGCACTAAATAGTGCTCCTCTCGGTTTTTTCTAAACACACAGAACAAAAAAGTTCTTCTCTCAATTGTATCCAATACATTGAAGACCTCCTTTCTTTTACAGTAAAGATTCCTCCATATTAAGACAAATATTCTCCCTAAAATTTGTCTTGGTCGAAGCTTTGAAATTCTAATTTGTGAAGGTACTGATTAATTAAGATTCGATTGAATGGTGATTTTGTAGTGCTATTCAAATACCGTAAAGAAGTGTTGTATCTTGGGAGACCAGCATTCAGTAACCCGTTAGCACCGTAGTGGGGGGACGTAATTGTCTTAAGAAGATTCACTATATGCGTACCTCACTACATATGCTATATTATTGAACTAACGTTCTTTTTATCAGAGTTATGCTAGAATAATTATTTTATAAATATTATTATGAATATATTTGATTATATATTAAGACTGACTAATTCCAGTCTAATTGGTGTTTAACTAAGGAAATTGAAATGTAGTTCTATAATTAAGGAACATTCTATTGAACGTAAAACTTTCCACCTAATATTCTGGCCAATTAGATAGGTGACACTGATTAGTTGTCAAAACCAACAAAGAAAACAAAAGAAGCATGAGATAAACAAAGCAAAAACTCTGAAAGAGAATAAAAAGAAGAATATCAGAAAAAAGGGAAAGAAAACTTATGAAATAAAATTTTGAAAGAAAAGGAAAGAAAAAAATAATCAGGAAAAAACAAATGAGAGAAAATTTGAACGAAAAAGAGAATAAAAAGTAAAAGAATAAAAAACTAACATGATAATAAAAAATAAAAAGATAAACAAAATAATGTGGAAGAAATAGAAACTAATTTAAAAATAGAAAATAAAAAAATCTACAAAATATAATAAAGAAATGAAAGGATAACAAAAGTACAGCTAAATAGAAGACAGAAGAAAGGAAAAAGGTGTATTGAAGACAAGCAAAAATTTGGATCAGGTCAGCAAATTTTAAAAAATAGAAAAAGGAAAAAAAGAAAAGAAACATTTAAAAGAAGACAAACAAAAATTTAGATCAGAAAGAAAGAATAAAAACCAAGTAGAATTTAATCCAAATTAAGAAAAGAAAAAGATGGGAAAAATAAAAATAATAGAACATAACAAAACAAATCTGAGAGAAAAGAAGGTAGAATTTAAGATAAAAGAAAACAGAGAATCTTTAGAATAAATAAAAAAATAAAAATTAAAGAATAGAAGGAATTGTAAAAATAAAGTAGAAGAACAAAGGAAATAAAGAAAATCATAAAAAAGTCTAGAAAGGTAAGTGAAAGGAAAAAATAAGAATATGTACAAAAAATTCACAAATGAGAACCGAAGAAAATCTATACTTCTATAAGAAGCACCGTCGGAATATTACAAAAAGATTGTCTATCAATTTTGACCTTAAGTGAAAAAATCAATAATTTCATTTGAAAATTTTAGTTATATTATTATTAAGCACGACTATTTAAGTAATTTTTATTTTTTAAATGATAAATATAATTTTGGTTTTTTTTAATGATCTATTTCCCATCTCTATCCAACAACATCCACTCTCTCACATTGATTTTTTTCATCTCGATGTAAATACTTATCTCTATATTTTTCAATTTGAAACCACCTATTTGGCAATTAATTTGCAAATCTTTATATAATAGAGAGATAAATCTAAAGAGTTCAAATAATTATATACAAAAATAATAATAGAATGACCTACATTTTCTTCTTAAAAATAAAACAAAATCGAGTTTTTAGAGAGATAGAGAGAAACTCATAACTAAATAAAGAAAATTAATATCAAATTTTTTGTGTTTAATTAAGCTTCAGAAAAAAACTTATCAATTGTTTTAAAATCATTGAAAATATTAGCATATTCATTTCTATATCTTATTTTCTTTTGAACCAGCACATGATAACTATTATTTACTATTTTTTTTATCTCTTATATATATATATATATATATATATATATATATATATATATATATATATATATAAAATCTTATGCTTAAATTCATATAAGTATTCTTGAAACATTTTATTATTATCTTGCGGTATAGATAAATCAAATTTTGTTTACATTGTGTACTATAATATATATTAAAAAACATTTATTTGATAATACTACTCAACATAAGATAATTATATTTCACTATTAATTTTTTGATATTATTTTAACGAGCATAACATGTGCTAGATATACTAGTGAAAACAAAAAAGTACAAAAAAAGTTGAAAAGAAAAAGAAAAGAAGAAATTTGGATAGATGAAGAGAAAGAATAGAATATTTTGAATACAATTATAAAGAAAAGTTAGGAAAATAGTAATATCAATTAAATAAACTCAGAAAATTTGCAAAGAAAAAGTAAAAATATGGAGGAAAAGGAAAATAAATACTGGGGAAAAGAAAAATAAAATTGGAAATTGAATAGAAAAAAGGTAATGCAGAACAGAAACAAGATAAACTCAAACTGTTTTGAAAAAAATTCGCTTCCGCCACCTACTTTCCTTCATAATTAGGAAAAAAACTCACCTTATTTTTATTTCCTATAACTCCATTCACGTCAATATAAATTGATTTCTCCCAACCACCACTTCTTCATATATTTTTATAATCTTTTTTACTCCCATCACCCCGACGTTGCTCTTCCCTCATTCCTGACCCCGATACTGAGTAATTCGCGGATCGACCTGCGTGGTCAGATCACATGGGGGTTGAAATGGGACAAGGAGCCCCTTTGGGGGTCTCAGAAGGCGAAGCCCTGGACAAATTTTTTTTGGGGGTTAACATTTTGCAAATCTCGTTTGTTCGCGCTTGCGATGACTTTTTGTTTGTGTTTGTTATCGATATGATTTGAAAAGTATTGGTCATCATTTGATGTCAGTGAACGAGAGTCTGCTGATGATGTCGATGCTGATATGAGGACTGTGACTCATGATCACAGTCTTTTATTAAAGGATTGTGACTATGGTCATAGTCTTTTAATAGAAGACTGCGACTATGATTGTAATTCTTTTATTAATTGAAAATTAGGACATTTTGCGAGACCGTGATCATTGTCGCCGTCCCAACATAAGTTGAGAGATTGTGTTTTTGTAAGGACTGCGATCATAATCGCAGTCCTTATAAAGACTCAAAATCAAGGTATTTTTGTGAGGACTGTGATATGGTCACAGTCGTAATAAAGAAGAATGCGATCAAAGTTGCATTCCTATAAAGACTCAGAAATATGATATTTTTGTGAGGATGCGATCATAGTCTCAGTCCTAATAAAGGGGACTGCGATCATGATAGCAATCCTAATAAAGAGGATTACGATAAAGACTCAGAAACATGACATTTTGTGAGGACTGCGATCATGTCCTCTATATCGTAGCAGTCTGCATTTTCGAGCGGTCTATTTTTTTCAAAGTGATTACTGCGGAGCATTTGCGTAGGATTGCTTCTGCGCATGACACGTGGGCGCACGTGGTTAATTAAAAAGGGAGGTGGTTGTAGCAATTAAATTATAAAAAAACTGAATTTTTTTTTTTTTTTTTGTAATTATGGTTTGACATAGGGGACGGTCGCGAAATCCCCCGACTATTTTCCCCCCTTATTTATTTATTTATATATTTTGGTAGAAGCACTCAAAATTGCTATTAAGCAAATTCAGCTTCTCATTAAACGTGTTCACATCACCTCAAAAGCAGCAGCTTCTCTCTCTAACAGAAACAGAAATGGCGCGGGTGTAGAAACGCTCATTGATCTCCTCAAACCTCGGCCATTTCAGTTGCATCACACACACACACTCTTACATGCAGTTAATTTGCTCATCAACCTAGATTCCCCACACACACAATTAATACTCCACGCTCAAAATTCTCTGTAAAAAGAGAGCCATGGCTGATCTTTTCAGAGGCCACCAGAGGCGATTCTCCGACGCCGGGGCCTGCTCTCACCATTCTGCAGAGCTGTTGATTGGGAGGCTGGACGAACTGGACACCCGAGTCAGTCCTCAATCAATCTCTGTCCATCTCCTCTTCCTCTCTACATATTACTTGCATGTTGCACATTACATATTCTTCCTGTTACAACTGCAGCTGAGGCAGCTCGAAGAGAAGCAAACGCTCACCGAGAGCTATTTCACCGCAGATACAGCAGCCAGAAACGCCCACCATCATCAATGCAAGTCCATGCCGCTGGCCCTTCACGATGTTCATCTCAAGGGAACACTTATGGACCGCCTTCAGTTGCTCGAAACACGAATTCATCAGGTTGGTATGCAGTATATATATATGGTACTAGTAGGCTACATCGTTAATTCTCATGTGCTATGTTAAATTTCACTTTCAGCTGAGCTCAGAATTGGACAAAGGTGGCGGCAATGCGGCTTCTTCTTCGAGCGCGAGGAAAATGAATGAGAACAGATTGATTCAGACTGCTCCTGTAGAGAAGAACAAGAAACAGGGGAATGCTCTCAGCTCCAGCAGAGGAGGTAGGACTTCATGGAGAGCTGGTGACATGTTTTACAGATCTAAAAGATGGTTTCCTGTGCGATGCTGAAAGCTGCTGCTGTTTCCAATTTGATGAGTTTAGTTCCTTTTCTGAATGTATGTTTACAGATTGCAAAGTCTATGTTTTTTAACAGTGCCTGTCATTTTGTCGAAACTTGTTATATAGATATGAATATGTATTGATGTTTCTCTTGAAATAAAATGTGTTCTAGTAAATTTCCTGCTTTGTTTCTGCTTATGTTCTTTATAATTTCTCCATGAAAATAGAAGAAGATGAAGGGAATCGTCAAGCATTAACTGAAATCATTCTAGTGATTCAAAATAAAAAGAAACCAGCTCTGAGAGTGATGTTGTATAAGAGGCAATTAAGTGCAATATTCTGTCAAGCCAAACAAAGAAATCTGGACTGCAAAATTGCATATATTTTATTGAAAATGAAATAAATGTTAACATACATACACCAATTCTGAATTATGCCGGCAAAAAATCAAATTACCAAGTTCAAATATAAATACAACAGAAGATTTCAATCAGATCTGGCAGAAAACTTTGAAAAGAAAATAAAATAAAATAAAAAACCGGTTTCTTCACAAATTTTGAAGGGGCATCATGCTCAAAGTCACTTGTCGACACTCACCAGAGTGTACATGAATCACTGACTACAACTGTGTCTCAGCATTTGCAGATAGATTAAATGAAGAAGCCATTTCAGCTAAATGTTGTCCTGAAAGATTGATGATCAGTGCTATGGAAACAGTGTGCTCCAAGATCTTCACATCATCCTCGGGCTCAAGGTCATAGGTTCCCTTGCTTTGGATTCTGCAGCTTCAGCCTCTTTCAATAGACTGTCCCCTTCTTCTACATCACCCATTTCAAGAGCTGCTGACCTCTCTGCCCTTGTCGAAGCAGCAACTAGCCGAAGCCTCTTGCAACCTGCCATCGCCGCCTCTTTTTCTTCAAGTAAGATCAGGCCTTCATTCTCCTGTATTCTGTCAACAGTATCTTTGATCTCTTCTTCTAACTTCTTTACATCTACAACAGCCTTCTCTATTTTTGTCTCCAAGCTTTCCTCGTCAACATTGAGTGCCTTAGGCTCAGCAGCTATCCATCCTGCTTCCTTGAAGTATCTTCCGGCGGCGGCAATTTTCTTTTCAGCCTCTAGCTCAGGACCCCTTTTGTCAATGAAGCCTATTCTTTGATTGTAGGATACAATTTCTTTCTGGATACTCACCCTGGTTGATGATAGCTCCTATAGAAGACCAAGAAAAATATTTTAAGTTATATCAACAAGGCACACTGCTTGGAAACAGACTAATGATACGTGCATTCTGTATGTTATGCTTCTTTGTGCATGAATATGTGTGCATATGCGGCATGCATGATCTGTGTGTAACCGTGTGGGCATAAGCACACATGTAAATTGTGTTGTGCTTTAGTCACCAGTTGATAACACTGCAACCACATCAGCTTGACTTTGGGGATTATTAATCCAGGACGTGGACCCCTCGCAGGTAGTAAATATAGACCTTGACAATACCATTTCTTGTACAGATCTAGGTTTGGGTCTTCTTGCTCGGGGTAGACATTAGTTGGACCTACGGCAGGTATTTGATACACAAATCCTATCCTACTTCCATGGCTGGGCAGGTATTGGGTAGAGCAATACTTTCATACCAACTTACGGGCTTACCCACTACCATATCCAACACCAAAGCAAATAGGACATATGCCACCTCCCCGGTCACCTGTTTCGGTGTTGGTATACCGGTGGGTAAGACCCATGCGTGTATGGAACTTATTTCAACTGCATTAGAAGTCTATTCAACTTATAATTAACAGCAATAAACCCTAGCATTTTAGCATCCCTACCAAATATATTGTTGTATAATCACATTGAAACAGTAGAATTTCTAGAAACCAATAATTGTGAAATTAATCAGTGACCGAGATGGAGGGGATCGTGTTCGATGGAGAGAATGGTAAGATGAAGGGGAGATGTGGTGAATGGTGCTTGGTATAGCTGGAGAGGACAAGAGGCGGGACCATGGAAATAGATGGACAGTAAAGAATGTGGATTGCAGAACTGGAGAGACAGTGAGATATATACACATTTCGTTAGAAAGATAAGTATAAAGCTAAGTTTACTACGGCTAACATATGCAGTACCCGAGAAATGCATTAAAAGATTGACCTTGAAAGAACATAAGATAAATTGCTTCTTGTGGACATGGAAATAACTATTTCCCCACAATAGTCATCTAGAGTTTAAACAAACCTGCAGAGTAGTTCTTGCTGCAGAGATCTGTTGACGAAATATTTGAATTTCTTCCAAAATTGTCTTTTCTGTCATTGCAAATTTCACTTTTTCCTCTCTGGATTTCAAAATTGATGATGCCAAACTCTTTCTCAACCCAACCAAATCTCGACAGGTTTTTACTTCCTCCAAAGTAAGACTGGCAAGTTCCGTAAGTTTTGACCTCTTCTGTTGTACTTGCGGAAATGAATTCATCAATTTCCTTCTTTTAATAGATAAGGCCTCAGATTCAGATTCTAGCTTTGAAAGGGACAAGTGCAGGTTATCATGCTTCATATCAATATTTGCTTGCGTCTCACGGAACTCAGAGATCACCTCAGAAATATTTTTCTCAACTTTATGGATTTGAGAATCATTCTCAGCAATCTCTGCTTCTTTAAATCTTACCAAAGCCAATAGCTCATTCAACTCCTTTGACAGAATACCCTGTTTCCTTCTCAATGTTTCTACTTCTTCCTGTCATCTTCAACCAAGTGCATGATGGAAATCCCCAATCCTGAACGTGCTTCAGATAAAAGTTGCGACTCAACTTCCATTTCCATCTTGTTAATCTCCACAAGTTCCATTGATGATTCCCATTCTTCTAGTTCTTTTGAAGATATTTCTTCTGCTCTTCTAAGAACTGAATCTGCATAATCATCGTCATCCTGCAATGATGAGGTAGTAAGTAGCAACCCATCGACATGATAGTTACACTGCAGAAAATAAGCACATCAAGGACAGGGAAATCGTGCCCCTAACAGGTTTCAAAAACAAATTTTGACACGTGTTAAAAGCAGAACCAAAATATTACCAGTATTTATGAATTAGCAAAGCCCAAATTCTACTTCTCAGTCATAGGGTTACACTGCTACTTAATTTGCTCTAGAAGCAAATTCACTGGCCTTTAAGGTTTGGAGGAAGGATGATTTTGACAACCTTTTGCTACTTCTATCCTAATTGTATTCGTGCTTATGATGTTCAGTATTTAAATTCATATATTCATGAAGAACTCCTGCTTTACTTATCAGGACTTAATTTTTGGTGATGGGGGGAGACCTTCTCGTATTAGATAATGAAAATATTCAGTTTAGAAAGGGCCCTATGTTTGGGACTCTGGCTTTCCAATCCCCTGAGCGTTCTGGGAGGTCTGAAGCTTTCACCTTGCCAGCAAGCCAATCTCTGTGCAAAAGTTTGATCCTGTGTTTTCTTCTGTCCAGCGGTCAGAAAGTATAGCTTCTTCCTATATGCTCAGCACTTTGCAAGTCTTTTAGCATTTTCTAAGAGTGGTGTAAGTCATTATGGTAGAAGTCCTGTCACATGAAAATGTTCGGTTCATAACTCAGATGGTACTGTGAAAGTTATTCACTATACTTCTCTTCTTTATTGGAAATGCATTTCTTATCTAGTAGCTTGCAATTCAAGTTCCAACAAAATTACAATTATCTATATATTCTATACACAATCATATGAGGAAATAATAAGAACAATAAAACCTTAAATCTCAAATCTTTGAAGCCGGTATGTTACTCATGTTTCCTATTCAACTCTTTTTAAGTTAAATCCAGTGTCGTAAAATGTTGTTCCATTATGCGTGCAATCTAGTAGCGCATAGTGTATAATCGGTTTATGCGCCGATTAAACAGATTATGCACAACTTTTACCATACAATTTTATATAATTATCTACATATATAAATGTATATCTTTTTAAAATGTTGTAAATGCCTAAAAATCATGAAAAAACACAAAAAAACTTTATGATCTTTCTAAAAGTTTCTGTAAAAATGAATAAACCTATGAAATTGTTAATACGAACAATATAAGCTAATGTATTAATGAAATCAGTAAATTACTATAATTCATACAAAACATTTGACCTGACAATAATAACAAAACTATGAACCATGATTTAATAATATCAACAATATCGACCTAGATATCAGTCAATATTATATTATAGAGTAAATCATATGTAATACCTGATAATTTGATATGATATTGCAGATAAATATCAGAACAGGGCAATTTTTGAAAACATGCTATAGACAAATATGAACAAGAATTAAGTAATAAATAACTTTAAAAAACTTGTCTTTTCTTATAATCACATTAGCAATCTAATTTTAACTATACAGACACAAGTTAGAAAACTTACATGCAAATGAGATAAAGAAATACCAGTCAACAAATTAATCAAAGTAATCAAACTAAACAAAAGATTTATGAAAGCAAAATGCTCAACTTAAATTACTAAACTACTTAGTGAAGAAACAAATAAATACGTAGTCATTACTTAATAATTCATCATCATTCATCAATTATTGTTTATCTGTTACTTAGCATTAGCAAGCAAAGTGACTAGATAAACTCATGTTCCACATTGATCATCATCAAGACATAAAGTAACTACAAACTATTTAAATGATTCACCACAGACAAGTGTTCGTTTTAGCGGCATAAACTGAATAGAACCATATAACCCTGTATATGTGCGTACATAAATTGCATAGACCCCACGTACAAAGGGGTCTGTTTCTTAGGGCGCAAAATGCATTGTGTATGCAGTCAGAGGCCGCATATGTTTATGTGGCCCCATAATGAATCACATAAACCTTGTTTTAGAAAACTAGTTAAATTGACAATTATATATCATTTTTATAGCACTGTTTTATGTTAATTTAGGCTACCGCGGTCCTTGTCCTTGTCTTTGTATGAACTAAGATCTTCACTCCTCATAATTGTCACACTTATTGGTCCCCATCATACATGACCAAACTATCCTATCTTCCTTAATTTATCAAAACTACATTTACCTCTAACTTTTTTTGGATGCACACATTTCAATCTTTTACCAAGGTTTGAAATCTAAGTATCAATGCCGGTTACAATCCCATTTATTGTCAATATTGATTTGGGAACTTTTAAAAATTAATTAAATTACTAAAGAACAGTAAATACAATTAGCAGAACTTTAACATGTTTTTCTTGTGAATAATTCATGAAGTTTACATATTAATTCAGTTGGTGTTCTTATGTTCTTGTTGAGCTATACATTGAAAATGGTTATAATAGCCTGGACTATAAATTTGTACATATATTATTGCTAAGTCAGCTTTTAGAGACGATTTTAAGTTGCTGGTGCTCTCTTCCAGTAACTTCTATATTATACTTAGTTTTCATGGCATTAATTCTTTACCTTTTCTTACATATCTTTATGTTAGTTGCTAAATTTGGTTTTTGAATTTTTTTTAGATTTAATCTTATGAAAATTTATGGAATTTTTTATATTAGATTTTCATGTTTTTATTATGTATTAGACCCATTTACCTAGGTCTATAATTATGCATGTGATTATCTTGTGAATTTTATTTGTATACTTTCTATGACTTGTATTGAAAACTCTAAATTTTTACAGCGTATATAAGTAATTGTGGAGTATTAGTTCTTATTTTTTTATATAAGTCACATTGATCTGTTAGGTAGTTAACTTAAATTATTTGAAATAAAAATTCTACTTTATATATGTACTTGGATAGAGGTGATTAAGAAAAATATGTTAAAGCTTTGTGTTACTGAGGAGATGGCCTTCACATATTTGAAATGAAGAAAAGTATACATACCCCAAAATTTGGGATAGACTTTGTTGTTGTATTTATTTATTTATTGTTACTTTTATTTGTTATCTAGTTTTTGTGATTCTATATTGATTTGTTTCAAATTTTGGCATTACAACATTTTAAATAATATACATAATATCTCTTATTTTCTTTTTTTATAACTTTAGACAAAACTTATTTTACTAATTGTCAGTTATTTAATGGGCAACAATTTGTTGGTTGTTTTAGCCTAATTTTATTTTTGATTCTTTCTTTTCTTTTTTAATCCTTGCCTTTTTTGTCTACTGCTTTCCCTTTTTCCCATGTTTTCAAATATCTGCAGATTCAGATATATTTTCCAGCAATATCATATTGGGTTTTTGGTACATGATACGATATTAACCTATATTACTGGCTAATATTACCGTTGGATATTGACGATGTTAACACTAAAAAAATTGGCCAAACCTATCGACACTTAGATATTACCCTTTTTCCCTTTTCATTTCTTTACTTTTCTACTTACGCACATGCAATCCCTTTCTTTTTTCCATGGTTTAAAATATATATGGGCAATATCTTAACGAGTATCGCATCGGGTTTTGAGGTACCCGATACAATATTAAACCTATAATATCAGCTAATATCAGGGCTTAAATTGTCGAGATGGCTGATATTGACATAAGATATTGACGATATTAATGCTAAAAATCACCAATACTAAGATTCTAAACCATGCTTTTCTTATCCTTTATGTAATTTCCTCTTCTTATTTTCTCAGGGCCTTTCATTTTTATTTGTTTAGTTTATAGTTAGACACATGCAATTTCTTCTTTCTCTTTCTTTATTTCTTAGAAACCATTTTCACCCTTGTATCCCTCTCGTATCAAGTTGTATAGATATTGCATGGATGATTGTGTTGGTCCGTATCGATGATACAATGCGAAACTAAAAAAAGCTTGCTAAAACTTAGCATTAATCGCTAGAGCTGACATTTTATGAGTTCTGCTGGCTCAAAGATCACCAACTCCAATTGATATGGCCTATATATATATATATATATATATATATATATATATATATATATATATATATATATATATATATATATAGACTTGTGTCCTTCCAAAAGGATTCGAGGTCGAATCCTTCCCACTCAAATTCAACCCTCCGGCATTCGAATACAAGATCCACTCCGTTGAAGTTGATTTATATTATTTCAAGTATTTATAAATCAAAATCAAGTGTTTTTAATACTTTTTGCTCATTCATCAAGTAGGAGAAAAACGAACGGCATAAATAGTGAGTTGGTTAGTTTAACAGTGTAGAACATTTGAAACCTAACAAAAATTGATTTGTAGGGGTTTTTTAATGATTAGATCATAATGAAATGGCTGGATCGAGAATTTGTATGTCTAAAGACATAAATCTAACTAACTCACTACTTTCGGCCGTCCATTTTGCATCGCTTGATGGATGGGCAAAAAGTATTAAAATACTTGATTTTTGGTTTATAAATACTTGAAATAATATAAATCAACTTCAATGGAGTGGATCTTGTATTCGAATGTCGGAGGTTGAATTTGAGTGGAAGGATTGGGGCTCAAATCCTTTTAGACGGACACAAGTATGTATGTGTGTATATGGAAACAATCTTTTAGGGTCAGTTCTTAAATTAATGATTATAGGAACTTTGTGGTAGGGCATCTTATGAACGATCAACTCTTTTCATGTTGATCTACACCTTTTAAATAGTTTATAAATAAAAATAAGTGATTGGAGTTTTTTTACTCATGCAATAAGTTGTTCCAAAATAAACTTTATTTCAGCCGTAAAATTTGATTTCAGTTGATGCATGAGTAAAAAGTCACCAAATAACTTGATTAATTATCATAAACTATTCAAAATGTGTAAATCGACATTAACGGAGTGTATCATATTTAGGATGTCTACCGCAAACTTCTTGCAACTTTTGTTTAAGTCCAACCTTAAAGGATCATTTCCCTATACTTATTCAATGCTTCAAGCTTAAACAGGAAATTAAAATCCTGATTAGGATACGCTTTGTACACATTAATACTTATTCAATGAAATACTTTAAACTTTCAAATATATATATCATTGCATGATACCAGTTCAAACAAGGAGAGAAGTTGGCTGTTGAAAGCCTTACAAAGTTTCGTTAGAAGGAAAAAGCACGAGATCCAATCAATACCAATATGTAATCAGTGACAATGTAAACTAATGATCATGCCTCTAGACGAAGGTAGGAAAACCTATAGTTGACTGGATTTATTGGTTGAAAAAACTTTGTTGAGGTTTTATTCCTTAGAATCATGGGAATCAAAACAAGCTAAGCTGTTAAATGTTATTCTCTATATTTTTTTCTTTATTTTTTTTTTTTTTTTGGTTATATTCATGTCCCATCAAAGTGCCATCCCATATCATGCCAATTCAGACAAAGTAATTTGAAAAGTACCATGTTGGAAAACCAGGAAAAGCCCTTAAGAGCCAGTTAATTTTGGGAGCCACCATATTAGTTTTAGTTTTTTTTTTTAAATAGTAGTGTGCACATTTATTTGAGAAGCTTTTTATTTTTCTGAGAGTATGAGGCTCGAAATGCTATAACTGTTTTAAAATTTTTGGCATTTAGTTGCATAAGTTATAAATGGATTAAGTCTAGAAGGAACACATAGAGTTAATTGTTTAGTAGTTGTCCCACTAAGTTGCAAAATTTGAGGTAAGTCTTAGTGGGAACTATACACCATAAGGAACAAAGAGAATTGGGTATTATTTGAAAAATAAAAGAATGCTCGCCACTCATGGAGGATTTCTAATGAATTGCCTTCGCTGGTCAATGCTCCATAGGAGTTGGTCATTCTGGTATATATGTTTGTATGTATATTGGGAGCTCATTGTCCTTATGATGCACTCGGATAGAAAAAGGGAACAAAAGATGCAAAAACAAAACTCTTTTCGTTTGGAAATGTCTCATTGGAGCATCCGCAACAGTGGTCAAAGATCTAAGAAAGAAGCACATTCCTAGAAAAGAGAATATGGCATGGGGAGTGAAACATTTTTCCTGGATTGAAAAGTCAAGAAAACAAAGTTTTGGACATCTTCTTTGTGCACTAAGTTTCAGAAGAAGAGAAGATCAAGTTATGCATGATGATTACTAGTTTTCCTACTGAAATATTTGATGTGACTTCTCCAATCAAGTGATCAAGCCAATGTTAACAATAATAATGATGACCCTTAATATACAAAATTAAATATTGAGAAATTTAATTGTGTCCTCCAATGACCCACTATACATAATAATTCTATACTTGGTGAATTGAGAATAAAAGATCCATGTATGGTCATGCCAGCAATCTTTAGCAACAGAGCCAATACAAGGATCCCATCTATGACACTGATGGAGATAGAAATTTAAAAACTGCTTTAAGAATTCATGCAACATGCTAATTCAGAGAAAAGTCTAAGGGGGCATGAATCAATAAGAACTCCAGATAGTTCCATAGAATGGCCAGAGACTAGAATGACAATCAATGAAGATTTCAAAATGTGGAGGATTGAGAGGAAGGGGTTGAAGGAGCAATCCAAGAATCTGTATAAGCCATTGTGATGGAAGATGAATTTAACTATAACAATGAGGACTTAGAGGGACGAAATTAATTTTCATATTTGATTTGTGTCTATATGATGTTGGTGTCTATATGATGTTGAAACTAAATTGCTGTTTCAATGTAGTTATTTAAGAGAAAGAATTATAAAATATTCTCAAGTTCTATATCAAGAAAAAATTACATTGAAGACGGATAAGAGTTTGATTATCTAAGAAAAATCTAGGAAACTAAAGGTTCATATTTTTCGAGAGGTTCCTTTCGGAGATCAGCTTACCCACATGACAGAAAAGAAGACAAGCTTCGTGCAATAAAGCGGTAAAGAAGTTAAAACAACCGCCTAGCAAGATCAAGTAAATTATAAAATATAATCCTTAAAAAAAAAGAATTTATGGTTGAAGTTCTGTCACGTCCCGCTTCCCAAAATACGTGAACACAGAGTTGTGACGAGAGTCGACGACGTATATACATGAGAAGAATACCCCACGTATACACGCTAAACCTAAAGTAACCTAAGCAAGTTATAAAAATCTACTATCACAATAATACTATATATGAATGTTCACACATAATATCATATGAATACAGAAAAGGGATAACGACTGATAACAATGCATAGAGAAGCGGGGAAACTACAGAATCAATAGGAATAAAAAGGAAGATAATAATACCAGAATAGGTAGAAGAAAACTCCAGCTCCTCGCAACATGTACGGTCTGATTGAACACCTGATCAAAGAAAAAACATCCAATATCCGGACGTGCAAATCCAGGGTCATCAGAAAGCGACCCAATCAGTGTAAAATAAAAGTGAAAAGTGCACAAGCATGTAATGTGTGAGCAAATGATGATAATATATACTGAAAGGAAAAGACACAAGTAAAACAATAATAAGAAAAGAGTATGGTGCAATGAATATCAATTGGTACAGCACAAGTATCATGATTACATGCAATTCCTAGCTTTAAGAGTAATATGGTTAATCTGATATAATATCATATGTCAGGTCATGAGTACAGTCAGATGTCTATTATATCTTATATGAGTACCGTCAAGTGAATACAGTCAATTACAACACATAATAATAATTTATCATTATTAATTATGTCAACGAATACCAACTGCCACATGTAATAGACGCATCCCATACTACGCCTATCACACGTGTCAATCGAAGTCTTAAGTTATTGCAACTAATCGGTTGGAGACATTGTCTATATTTTAGGTGGGTTCTATACATATCCGGAACCAAGGTCCAATCACCTAGCATTGAACCAGGTTCTACCGCTAGGTAGTCAATAACAATAACAATATGAACAATACGAGATATCAGTCATCCCCCGAAACCCTGCAGTGAAACAGTATCTCGGCTGTGCAACTGTATCCTAGGTCCACCCAAAATACAGACGTTATCTCTTTCATCAATTGTTCCAGTCCCAGTGTAAGTTGTCTATTATATTATTATTTAGATCAATCAATGTCCATATTATTTCAATTACTGAGACGATATGGTGACAGTAACAATGCCAATGATGGTAACAATAACAATGTTAACAATATTACCGTGTAAACGGTAGACAATAGAACAATGCATATGCTACAGGCTGACAATATTTTCTCAGTAACTTTCAGTAACATGAAATAACATAATAATAAGTCTAAATACCCTCAATAGATAGTTTCATGTAGAACTGATCAACATCTCATCCATCTTCACTAGAATACAATAGTAACTGATCCATCAACCTATAGCCTCAGTACAATCATCGTGAACATCAAGTATCACTCCATGTCAAGGTATCTGATATGGTAAACATCACCTCAATAAATCAATAATCAGTTATCACATTCCTGTATTTCTACTCTAGCCCTTTACATCATTAGTATATCCATCTTCGAGTCACTAATATATTAGTCTCACATAAACAGTCAGCTATATCTAATCATATCCTCACTATCGAATAACAGTAAGATCATCGATCAAGATCACTACACACACTCTCACTTCTATCAGGATCAATCACAAAAATCCAACATAAAGAATATACATCTGAGGTCAACTCTAAACTCTAACTAAGTTCATCTAAGCCCATACATAGATCTAAACATCAAGAAAAAATCAGTCTTCTAGTAAAATAGCATTTTATTCTATCAGTCCACAATATCCAAAAAGAATTCTAAATAATCACTAAATAATTGTCTCATAAATACTTCATATGAAATATATCACTCATTCACAAACACGAATTAAGCTAATTACTAGGTCCAGTCAGATCATAGTCTTAAGATATACCACAAATAATCCTGAATCCGAAATGACAAACATTCTATCCATGAAATGATAGGACAAGAATACCTCAGTAATAAGGCAACGAATCCATAAGCATATAAATATCAAGATATATTTGATCCATCATCTGTAGTCTATCTAACTTTCCCTCAGTATGACAAAATAAATCTAGTAATCCACTACACATGTTTAAAACTTACTATTCCTCTAGTCCAATCTGTCCCAACCTCGAGTCAACTTTATCTCAATTAATCCATTAATAGGTTCAAGTATCAACTACTGAACAACTAACTCAATATCTACTCGACAATTATCAGGTACAATCCAGTCTCAAACACTACTATTCAGATATAGGTAACATCGAAGTGAGCATGTCATGAACAGTAATTAACAAGCATCAACAATATCGGAACATGATAATAATTAAATAGAAGATAATGATAATTAATAATAATATAAAAATAAATACTCGCTATGTCTCATGAAGTGATACAGGTAATCATACTGTTAAAATATATCATATGGTCACATGAAATGATACGAACAGATACATGCACACCTACTAGCAACAATAATAAGGAAAAGACATGGGAACAAACACTCACATGAAATGACGCGATTTTGAATCCAAATCGCCGTCTGATCTTTACTATACGAACTGGTACGAATCTCCGGATCTTCCTATAGATCGGTCTTCGAACCGCCAGTGTATCGGGTCCATAACGGGCACAAATCCTCATCTCCTGTTATTGAGTTTGGATCACACGAAAGGGTCCGAAACGCTGTAGCACGTAACCATACACACACGATGATATACGAACACATACGTACATTTACACATATACTAACATAATACATACATACACATGTACCCACACATAAATACATATATATGAGTATACAAATTAGATATACATACTCACATATACATACGTATTATATATATACACACATACCCGCAAGCATGCATGCACACACTACACGTTAACACATTGATATTAACACACATTCATGCATCCACACCCTTAATTTACACTTGAACCTACACCCACACATATTATTCATGTACTGTAATTAAAACTCATGCATGCACACACTAAAACACACTTCATGTAAATGTATGCATATTTACACACATACCTCTACCATAATAATTCATTCGTGCATAAGTATTAACATAGAAAGAGAGAGAGATGAAGGAACTCACGGCAAAGGTGCAACCGGTCATGGTTGTAGACCACAGCGGCGGGGGCGGAGGTCGCGGAGAATGTCGACTGCTCAAGGATCTCCTCGGAAAGGATGTGAGTGTGCTCGCGCTCGCCGATGACAATCGGCGTGACTCACGAAAAGATGGAAGATGGCTCCGTGGAAGATGTCTCATGAAGAGATGGAAGATGTCTCATGGGCTACCGTGGCCTGGGTTTAAGGAGGGTCTCACGGAGCTCGTTGAAGATGTGGAGATGGCCCGGAGGAGAACAACTCGTCCATGGTAAATATGCGGCAGGAGGAAGGGCGTTGGGTAAGGGTGTGCGTGGCCTGCACGCTACGAGGATGGGCAGGCGCAGCTCGGGGAGGTTCGGCCCTCGGTGTCGTAAGTTGTCATGGGTTCTCCAGGCTCGACAGGCCATGAGACGCAAGGTGGTCAAGGCTCTCGGCTATAGGGTTGGAGAAGTATAGGAAGTATGTAGGCTGTTGGTGGGGGTACGCTGCCGCGGGAAGTCACTGTTGGCAGATCTCAGGGAGGAGGGCCCGGATGTTTGCGGCGTGCGGATGAGGAGATGGAGGCGATGGTTCGCCGGAGTTGGTTCGCGTGCGTAGGGCTGAGGTAAGGAAGGAGGTAAGAAGAAGAAAATGATGGGGAAGAACAGGTGAAGGTGAGGCTTACAGTGAAGATAAAAAAGAGGGGCAGGGCTGATTGACGCATACGACAGATGTCCGAAGAGAGGAGAGAAGACTCCGATTGTCTCCGGCGAGGAGGCGGTAGAGTGGAGAAGAAGCTCGTCCATGGGAGATCGGCCATGGTGCATAGGCCGCTGATGACATGGGAAGAAAATATGGAGTGGATTAGGGTTAAGGGTTAAGAATTTATGATAGAATTATATATGGAATCTAATGGGTTGTGGGTTTGTGGGTTTGAATATAGTATAATGGGTTTGAGGGTTTAAATAATGGGTATAGGACAACGGGTATGGGTTCTCAATGGGTATAGGATCATGAGCTAATAGGATATAATCAAGGAAAAGAATAAAAAATACTACTAATAATAATACTAGTAATAATAACAACTCTTAATTAAAAATAATAATTAATAACAAGCATATTAATTAACAATAACAATGACAATAACTACAATAGTAATCATAATAATAACTCTAATAATATTAATGATAAATTATAATAATCATAATAAAATAATAATAGTAACAACCACTACTAATAATAATGTCATAATAATATTAATAAATAACAATACAGATAATAATAATAATAATTAAAATAACAATAATAATGGTAGTAACAATAATAACAACAATAATAATAATTAAAATAACCATAACAATAGCAATAATAATAATTATTATAACCATAATGAAACAACTATTATTAAGAATAACAATTAATAATAATAGTAATTAACAATAATATTAATAATCATAATCAAAATGAAATAATATTAGTAACAGAACTACTACTAATAATAAACTAATAATAATAGTAATAGTAATAATAGTAATTAAAAATGTTGATAGGAAATAATGGTATTAATATATAAAACCAAATTAGCATTTACTAATTCAAAATAATTTTGTATATTTAATAACAATAGCAGTCATAAATCAAGTTAATAAAATAAAAGTACATCAAAAATTAATAAATATATAGAAAACAAAAATACAGTATTTTAAATTAAAGATATTACAAGTTCTCTACTAATCCACATGATAATGATGAAAAGAAAAGAAATCTTTAAAAAAACTTTTCTTCAAGTTACTGAGAATTGACGGCGGCACAGCTGTTCACAGATCAGGTATATATATTTCCTTCCCCTTATATAAGCTTTTCCTCTTTTTTTTTTGGACATGAAGGGTATAAAACAAGAACGGGGCCCCATTGTTCTTGCAAGTCCCTTATCAATTGTTCTAACCATGGTATATCGGCTTATCCCGATATACATCGATAATGTTGTATCAAGTTTTGAGATACCCGATACGATATTTACCCTATAATATCGGCCGATATTGATGATATTAATGGCCGATATTAACAATATTGATACTAAACATCATTGGCTAATACCGATACTAATACTAAGATTTTAAACCATAGTTTTAACTTCCTAAACAAATTTTAGTTTTTCCTTTTCTACACTAAATGAAGTGCTAACTATTTAGAACATGAAATTGATTATGTCTGTAAACTACCAATTACAATTATTGTCAATCAATGATTACTTCATGCTTAAACAATAAACTTTTTTATGGATGCTTTCATTCATCTTGCAAACCTTAGCTTTGAAATGTTTGTGCATGTTCAGTTAGATAATGAATAATCTTTCCTTTGGTTACAAATTGTCATACACATTCCACTCTATTTGTCATACACATTCCACTCTATTTGTCATCGGGTACATTTATGGTCTCTCTTTGTGAAACACATTGAATTCTCTAAGTGGTAGATAATATTTTCAATGATTCTAAAGGATGTCCATCTTCTCTAAAGTTAGTTTTAATGTAGAACTCATGGTTTCAAATATCAGCCAATTCCAATATATATCGGTAATAATGTATATGGTTTTGAGGTATCGATACAATATTAACCCTGTAATATCGACTAATACATGGCCCGATATTGTTGATACTGACGACCGATATTGACTTCTCTCATATTTATATTTAAAACCATTGGCCGATACCGATAGCAATACTGAGATTTTAAACCATGGTTCTACTAGAATTTTGGCACGTGCTGAAAATCCCCAAATGTTTTAAATGTGAATTAGCTAAATCATAGCATCTTAAGCAAATAATGTTCCCCTCCAGTGCAATAAACAATTTAAATACTTTTAATGATAATCCACTAGTTCGATAGAACTTGAATATCTTTTCAATACTTGAGTCATAAGTTATATGTGAGACATATTTCAATTGCCAATTGTGACCCAAAAGAGTTTGCATTATAATAGTGGAAACTTTTAGGGCCATTAATCTCAAGTTGATGATAAAGATCGGCTGCTTCAGGTTGCAATTAACTATTTCACATTCTTAATATAACAAATTAAGCAATACGCGCACATATAATCAACTGCAAACTTCCCAAAATTTTCAGCTTTCAAAACAATAAAAGCCACATCTTTTTCTTAAGCTAAGGTGGTTCCAATCACCCTACCTTGAAAAACTGTTCCAGAAGTGTACCACCTTCCTCCTCGGCGGCAATCTGCAACTCGAGAACGTCCTGCATCTTCGAATCCACAGCATCACACTCCAACTCGACATCTCAGCCCGCTCAGCAACCCATCCTTCTCCTTATCTTTCTCTGCAAGACTCTCACTCACCCTCTCCGCCCTCTCAAAGTCTTCAGCCTCGCACGCTAACTCCAACTCCCTCTCCAGCTCTTTATACTTCTCCGATGCCGAATTCACACTCTCCATCACCTTCCTCCTCATCCTCCCCAACTCCTTCCTCTGTGCAGACAGTAGCACTGCTGTCTCTCGGATCTTCCCCAGCTTCGAGGAGATTCGAGCTTTGACGAGCTGCAACGTGTCCTCAATCGAATCACCAGCAGCTTCAGCCCGTCCATCTGAGGCAGCTGCTGTTGCTGATCTTCCTCTTCTTCATTACTCGGCGGTGGCGGCGGCGGGGATCCAATTGGTGGTGGCTCGTTCTTCGATAACTTCCGGCAAGATCTCAACTTTGGGATCATCAGCTTCCGAGGGCGATTCCGAGGGAAATTGGGGATCAGAGA